>PVHP010029192.1:0-22563 GCA_004024765.1 Zapus hudsonius
AGGGCGGCGCTTTGTTCCTCTGCCGAGTAGAAAGCAGATGGGGAGACCTGACCCCCCAGGTAGCGTGGAGTTGGGGAGACGGTAGGTTTGGGTTCAAGGCCAGCTGGGGTCCCGGGTTTGGATCCCAGCTGAAGAATCAAACCTTTTTGAAGAGAGTCCTGGCGAGGCTGCTACTAGTCCGCCATGATGCTCCGCCCCCTCAAATGTTTTTCTCCTGTAAAACAAGTTCATCCCTAAAGCTCTCCAGCATAGGTTAAGATATTAGGGATTATTCAAAAATAGTCTCTGTTTCTATTTGGGGGTCTATGTGTCAAAGAAGACAGATAAGAACACATGTGATGAGGAAGTCTTCTTTGGAAAATGTTATTTGTGAGGAGAGAGAGACAGAGAGAATGGGCATGACATGGTTTGTAGTCTATGAAAATAATCTTCAGGTGGATGTGTCACTTTGTGTATCTGGTTTTATGTGGGTATTTGAGAATCGCATCCAGATCCTTAGGCTCTGCAGGCAAGTGCCTTAACTGCTGATCAATCTCTCCAGCCCAAGGAGGAAAATTTCTTGACAGATAGAGATGGTAGGGATGCCCCACCTTACTCAGAATATCCAACCACTAAATCTCTCTAATCAATGCTTTGGGCAGCACCTGGTAGAGGAGAGGAAAAGTGGTAGAGAGCCATTGAGAAGGAGCAGCTTCAGAAATCTCCTTCCAACTCACAGATCCGTGAAGGCTGCCCCAGGAGCCTTGCTGTCTTGAAAGTTCCTGTCATGCATGAACAACCATCTTGTTTTCTAATACAAAGATCTGAGCCTGCCTCTTTTTTAGGGAATGCTTGTGGTTTCCTTAGCATAAAAGTGCATATTCTGCTGCAATACTTCCAGTGCAAAGCAGTGCTGCAGACTCATTAATAAGAGTAGATATTGATCTGGGACCATCTGTCTTCTAAGAATCCTCTTATTATTCTTCCTCTTTTTATCATGCCTGCTTCCATCAAGCATTATGTTAACAGTTGCCAACTCTTCTGAGAATATTTCAGATGTCAAGCACAACACAGTATAACCACAACAAGAAAGTGTGGCTCCCACTAAGTCCTATGGACCTAAGGAATTATTTTTAAAGAAACCTATGAGAAATGACAAAGGGAGCTTTAGACAGCCTGTGAGGACTGCTGGAGACCGAGGCCCTGCAGGAACCTTTTCTCAACTACATAGGTCTTCGTGTGATGCTTTATAAGAGAAAATTCTTAGTTTTTTGCACAAAAAATGTTTTTAGATCATCTCAATTGAGCACCCCAATCAACAGGTGACTAGCACAAAGAAGGGATGAACTTGCCTCTAAGCTGGGAGAGAAGCATTGGTAATGTTTTCATGTATGTAGCATGCATTCAACTCAAGTGGGCAGCTGCATGTGTGTGTTCCATTTCTATGCACCTGGCTTTCCTCCTGAATGAAACCATGTGCACGTTCACTCCATGTGGTCCTGAAGCACTAAATTCAGATTCACCTCCTATGCACTAGGAGACTTTTAAAGCTTCCCACCTAATTACAGAGCTGCTCAGGAAAGTGCTCTACCCTGAAGGTGGTTTCAATAGCTGCCTGTAATGTCATTGAATTAGATGTGTTTGTTCAAAGTATTGCACTAGGAGTTACTGTGTAGGTGGAATCCCATAGGATGCTTATAGTTCTTGGAGATTTTGCATGGAAAGAACTGGGTTAATAAGGTCACCTTTCTTCTCTTTTTAGCTTAAGCATTATTGTACATTCCATAAGTAGAAGGTTTTTCTTGTCTCCAGAGAACTTATTTGATATTTTAATAAAAGAAATCATCGTGACAACTTTTATCAATAAATGAGTCATGCATGATTTAAAATTCTAAAAAAACTCTCCTCCAGAATCAGAAAAACACTAAGACATTCGAGCGCACACCAAACTTCTTTGAATGTTGCAATACAGCTTAATACAAGAGCACACAATCTTTGGTCTGCCAAGCAGAAATTTAAAACCTACAGCACATCTCAAACTGGGTCAGCCACAAGACAGGATGAAAAGTGTATGGTCTCTGTGGTTAGTTAGAGACCTTGATGCAAGCCCTGACTCCAGTTTTCCAGCTTTATGACCTTAGTTTGCAAACACAATAATAATAGCTAGCCAATTGCATTGTTAGAAAGGTTAAATAAGGTGATGCACAAAGTACTTAGTTAAGTGCTGGTGTACTGTGGTGTTTCAGTAACTCTGAGGTCCTTTGTCTCCTCAATCACAGAGCTGCACATCTGAGCCAAAGTCTGAATTCTATCTAGTTGTCTAGTGTGTTATCAGCTATAGGCAAAGGGAAATGCTTCCTTCACTTCTAAATGACCCTCGGTGCTTCTGCTCCTGATTTGAGAACTGCTTTCTGGGAAGCCAACGCAAAAGCCTCTGTGACCTTCCACATTTTTCCTCCATTTTTGTCACCAGAGCCAGTCCTTGCAGTTTTATCCAATCTACAGAGTTGGCCCAGGCCAGCTACTGGTTGGTGCCTTTATTAATAATTATAATCTTCAGGAAGGCTCCATGGGGATTAAGAAGAAAGAGTCTATACTCAATATAAGAAGATTTGAATTCATGCTAAAAGACTGGATATGGTACTACTTTTCTCCCTGACATGTCAGTAAATATTTAAGTAATTGCTTATAAAGTGATAATAGGAGAAGAAAAAATATCAAGAACACAGGCAAGGAATCAGAAGAACATACAGTTTGGAAAGGAAGAAGTGTGAAAAAAATGGAACAAAACAGAATGCTGAATTTCTGCAAAATTAAAATAAATAAAAGAAGGAAAAATAAACTCTGTGACCCAGTTATCTAAATTAGTAATGGATAGGTTGTGGGCTGTAAATGTTTTGTTGTGTGTATCTCTATTTTCTGGGGTACGCATAGCTTCCCTTGTAGCCAGCTAAGCACACACTTAAGTCTTTTTAAGTCCCTCATGAAAACTCTAGCACTACAAGAAGTAATGTCCAGACATTACTATGGTTCTGATGGGGAATTCCATATACTTTTCAGCCCAGAAAAGATTGCTAGTATCATGAAAACCTCAGCTTCAGTGATCAAAATAAAGTTTGAAAGGAACTGGGATTTTTTTTGAAACTTCAAATGCTCAGGTGCTAATGCAGAATAGTGCTTTGTAAAGAGCTACCTGCTTAAGTGAGCAGCAACAATGTGTACTACACAGTTAAAAATAAATATGATTCTCCTTGTTTTCTCCAGGCACACTCAATTCTCCTAAGAGAAAACAGGCTTCCCATACTTCTTTCATGTAAGGCACCTTTACCCCAAGCGCTTGCATACAGATAAGATTCAATTCTGGAATCAGTTGATTGATCTACATAACCATTCCTGAAAGTAATATCACACATACACACGCATGTGTGGTCTTGTGGGTGATGAAAAGTTATGTGACAGAGGATGAATTGGTAGGGAGAATAATCTGATAACTTATATTTGATATCACACATATTGCTTTTAAGAGGCTTACCAGTAGAAACCAACCAAAAAGATAATGCTTGCTATTCTTCAACTAAAGAGAAGTACCTTTATATTTAATATGATTTATTTAATATGATTAATTTGGTTGCAAATACAATGTTTTTCAAAAATAAAGGAATATTTGGGTTGGTAATTTTAATACTTGAACATACTGTAATTTGATCATAATCACCTTCCAATACCTTTTTTTGTCTTCCTCCCCATACCCATTCCACTGGACCCCTTCTCTTTCCAAGAAGTCTTTCCTCTATTTTTATGTCTCTTTATTTTTCCTTTTGGTTTTTATTCCATTGTCAATCATGTACGTCAAAATGCTGATGAGCTCATATCAAGAGGATAGTGCCCCAACGTACTCCTCCCCATCCCACGTCTCTTGCATTCTTTTAGACCCCTTTTCCACAATGTTTCTTGAGCCTCAGAGGGTTTTTAAGAGATGTCTCATTTAGCAGGGAGCTCTCAACAGCCTTGTTCTTTCAGCACCTTGATGAATTTTGAATCTCTTCCTTATAATACTGCCATATCTAAAGAGAAGCTTCTCTGGCCAGTGGTGAAAGCAGCTCTAATATTCTTTGCACCACCTCCTCCACAATGTTCCCTGAACTCTGGTGAGTATAATAGAGATGACTCATCCAGTGCCGAGCACTTCACTGACACTGCGTGTCATCATTTTGATGAGTCTTGGTTCTCTGAGTTATCATTGCCACCTTCAAAAAGAGGGTTCTCTATCCAAAAGTGAGAACATGACTAATATGTGGATATAAATAAAAATTTAGAGAGCATGTTGATTGATAGTATATCAATTTAGTCAAAGAGCAATGGTAGAGTTCCTCCCTAAGACTTACAACTTTCCAATCCAAATCTTTTTCACTCAGCTTTCAGTGCCAGGCATGAATTCCCATCATGGATTGGGTCTCAAATCCAATCAGAGAGCAACTGGTTACTTCTAAAATGGAAATGTCACTATTGTATCAGTGGGTGTATCTTGCCTGGCTGGTCAGTGCGTAACTTGTAGGATCCACTGCTGGTTAAGGCTGTTCATGCCTTTCCTCCCCCAGCAGCATATTCAGCACTTTCTAGCACTGTGCCAGCTAGGCAACGAGGAGGGTTTCAGATAAGTTCCAATTTGATTTCTCAGTAGCCTGCAACTGAAGCATGTGGAGTCTTCAGCAATAGGGACTTATTATTTTGGACTGGTGGGCAAGCAAGAACATTGGTAACAGTCTGTATTGTTTGGAGGGATCATGGGAATCCTTGACCAACAGCTTATAGGGAGGGTTATCCCACCGCTAGCACTGAAATTTTCATGTAACAGACAATGTTTTTTGGCACATTTTTATCCCTCAGGGTACTACTGTACAAGCTCTCCTTTATTTGAGAGAGGGAAGGGGAAAGAGAAAGAGAGAACCAAGTCTCTTGTTGCTGCAAGTTAATTATAGATGCATATGCCACTTTGTGCATCTGACTGTACATGGTTATAGGGAATTGTACCTGGGCCAGCAGGCTTTGCCAACAAGCTCCTTTAACTACTAGCCATCTCCTCCTCAGGCCCTGCACAAACCCTTTTATTTTTTATAAATTATATTTAATTAATTTATGAGAAAGTAGGTTTCAATATAACTTATTCATAACATCTTTAATTTTGTGGAACCCACGCCATACCCCATACTCTCCTCCATTCCCTCCATTGATCCCACTTAGACCTTTCCACCCCTATATTCTTTCCCTCTGCTTCCATATCTATGATTTCCTTCCTTGAGCCTTCCCCACTCTTCCTTCTTGGCATGTTTGTAGCTTCTTGGCCTCTACTAATGAATCTTACAGTTACATACAGATCTAAAGATTCAGAGAATATGTGGTGTCTGCCTTTCTGAGGCAGAGTTACCTTACTTAATATGATATTATCCAGATGCATCTATTTTCCTGTTAATTGCATAATTTTATTTTTATTTATAATTGAATAAAACTCAATTGTGTATATGTATCATATCTTCCATATCCATTCATCAGTTGATGGATATCTAGGATGATTCCATTTCCTAGCTATTTCTTATAATTTATTAATTTTTGGTGCTGGAGAGGAGCACACGTTTTTCACTCATACTAAGCATGTGCTTTACCACTGAGCTACTTCCCCAGCCCTGGTCTTTCTTGGCCTTTTCTAACTTGAGTGCCATTGCTCTTTTCACTCTGTTGTGCCTTTTTGTCTCTTGTACCATTTTCAATGGCTTATGTGTATAAACTGCCTTTAAAACAAGACTTCTGCACTATCATTTTCACTCTTTGAAGGTAAAACTCTCCATTATATTCTCAGGATCACACACTTGTGTGGGCTCAGCACCAGAAAATGATACCCTTTTATATTTTGTATACAAATCCTATCTTGCCTTACCCTAGTCCAAACCCTGGACACCACAAAAGCCCCAGTCATACTAGAACTAGAAAGGCTAACACTAGTAAGTGCACCATAAGAAGAAATTCAGCTTTAAAACTCAATGTCAACAAGGTATGCTGGCTGTGATGGTTAAGTTTTGATGTCATCTTGACCTTTCAAGTAATGTTGGGTGGGTCTCTGAGAATGTTGACAGGAAGGCAGCCTCTCAGTTGGGGGCAGGATGTAAGGAAGCTCAAAGGAGCTAGAACTAAACATTCTTTTCTGTGTGGGCAGTGCAGCAAGGGAATTCCATGGACTCAGGAAGCCATTAACTCTGGGATAGAATTTCAAGACTCCACCCTAGGGCTATATAAAAGTGAAAGAATTCTCTCCTTGCCCTCCTGCCTGTTTGTTAGTGTATGTATGGTGTTGGTGTTGGGTTTTTCTCTCTGCTTGGACCTGTGAAAGAGGAGTAGCCTCTTTTGCATTCTGGAACTTACCCTGTATCTATAGCTATAAATAAATCCTTTCCTCCAAAAAGCTGTGCCTGGTTTGGAGATTCATCCCAGTGGCGTGTAGCTGACTGCAACACTGGCACACTCAGGAGGCAGAAGCAGGAAGATCACAGGTTTAAGGCTAGCACTGGTGATATAGGAGAAACTTGTTTCCAAAACAAACAATGATAAGCCAAACAACAGCAAAAACCCCTCTAGGTCAGTGCCTACATTTCCAGTTCCTTTTGGGGCTTTATCTGTTCATTTCTGCCCCACAAATAAAAGCAATTAGCCTGTTCTTCAAAACAAGTCTTTTCTAAAACTTGAGAACTCAAATATGTGTTCATGATACCACTTCATATTAACTATCCAAAGCACCAAAGTGAAACACTTACATACTTAAATGTAATCATTTCCAGTCAAGCAATTGAAAATTATCCAAGAAGATATGCTAGTTTAGTAGGAAACTTTACTAACAAGTTTCTCACAAATAAAACCAAATGGCTTTTATCCATTTGTTTGCATAATGAATGTTTAAACTTCTCATCCACATGTCGTGACATCACAGGCTCCAATTTGTTCACCAGACAAATAAGTAAATCAGCAGGTGAAGTTCTGATGCACAAACCTTATCATTGTCACTGTTCTTCCTTATTTATTTGGAGCCTGGTATAAGAGCCATCATTTTAAGTGGCTTCAAAGTATTTGCTACGATGGCTCAAAACCAGTAACAACATGAATCTATAGTGACATGGGATGGAGCTATAACAGGATCATAAGAAAGGAGACCTCAAGTCTTGGTAGCTCTGTCAGAAGCCCATTGAAGGACCCCATTATGTCTAAAATGCATTAAACTCTCATGGCTCAAAACTTCTATCATAGAAAGAGTGCTGACTCTCTTCTTCTCTCCCATGCCAAGACTATAGTTTTGGCATAGGCTGAATGATCATGGTAGGCTCATGCAATTTCTCCAGAAGCACAGTGGGGATATCTCTTGCCCTGAAAGGACCTGACCATTTGTTGTCCTCAAAGCTCCCTCTTGATTAGCCCATTTGAAATTCTGGAAGGCTCTTAGTCTGCCAACAGGCCACTCCCAAGGGTATTCCTTTGTCAGAAGGAACATGGCTTTATTTCACAATGTGATGAGATTAAATTCTACTCCTAAAACTGACTCTCACATTTCATCACCTGGAAATTTAAAAACACACCAATGTCAGGCTGGGACTAGAGCTTAGCAAAAGAAAGATTATTTAGCATATGTGAGGTCCTAGATTCAATTCTCAGGAGAGAGAGAGAGAGAGAGAGAGAGAGAGAGAGAGAGAGAGAGAGAGAGAGAGAGAGAGAGAGAGAGAGAGTTTGTGTCTAGGTCCCACCTCTAGAAATTCTGATACTCTGATATCACTTTAGAGTATAAGCCTAGGCATTAGGATTTTTAAATGCTTCCAGATGGTTCCAAATGGAGCCAGATTCCAGAGCTATTATTGCAGTGATGTAGTGCAATGACAGAAGCCTAGCTTCAGATCCTTTCTTAGACTGGATGGTAAAAGAATTGTGGCAGGAGAGAAGAAATTGGCCTAGAAAGCTATCTGAATGAGAAATGTGCACAGAGAAGGAAGAAGGAGTAGATACTGATGACACTCTCCATCATGTTCATGATGCAGTTGCTGAGCGAATGCATCCTACTGGTACAACTGCAATTCTGTATAGGTGGTTGTCTTCCTAGCCTGGCTTCTGGCTTCATTAGAGCCCAGGGGATATGGACACTAATCCTTTGCAGAGATGAGCCTCTTTTCCATCTGGCTCTGTGTTCTTCCTCCCTAAACACTGCCTGGCATGTGGATGGCTGAGAGGGCATACTTTCCTCTGTGTGCCCCACTAGGCTTGGCACATGTCCTCAAGGATGCAGTTGGGCTGCACAAGACAGCAGCCAGTGCCCCCTGCAGGTCCCTTGATTTGGTCGCCAGTCAACCCCAGCCACAAACAAATGATTGCAGTTCCCAGGCCTGCAATTTAATTGCCTGTCCTTGCAAAACAGGCTCCCAGCCAGTTTAAGAGAATTGATCTGGTAAAAGCATTTCTTGGTTAAAGTATTGCTCTAAAAGCAATTGCTGGAGAACAAAAGTGATAGTATTTGAAACTAATAAGTTATAAACTCCAGAACACCCAGGCATCTTATTTTGTATAGCATTTTAGTTTTTAGCAAACACACTCCAACTCATTTAGTTTTGGTTCAGATCATCTCCCATGATGTAGATCTAATGGTAACCATCTCCTGTTGCACAAAAGGAAATAAAGGCTCAGAGTGATTTAGTGACTGGTCCAAGGGTTAACAGATCTATCTGCTCTTAGTCTATTCATGGGTCTTTTTCTTGTTCCATATTGTATGGATGCCAGCAATGGAAGGAATGGGAGGAAGAAAGAACTAGGCCAGCCTTCCCTGCCTTGGGTGGCCTCTTCTTTCGGGACTTTATGCTTTCCTTTTGATGGACAGATCTGTTCTTGGGCTTATTTTTGTTGGTTGACTACAGTTCTGTGATGCCTATGTCATAACTTCCTCCTTTTCTCCCTGTATTTTTGTGATTCCTTGCTGCAGCTCACCTCTGAGTTGCCAAATGGTCTGTTTGACTTCAGATCAATGTCTTTACCTGAGTAACCAGATGTCTGCAGTAAAAGTCTGAGTTAAACAGTCAAGAGGTTCTATTTACTGGCTAGACTCTGTATCAGGCAGGATTCTGGCAGGAAACAGATGGTGCACTCCACAGGGCCACCAGAGAGAGTTGAACAAAGAGACTGTTTACATAGAGGTTGGGAGGCCAAAGGAAACTGACAGTATGGTGAAAATGGCTGGGGCCTCATGTCCCTTTTGCCAACAAGGGTATTGGGAGGAGGTAGAATTATTACAATCAGAGGAGTCCTACAGCTTTGGAAGAGGGATCTTCTAGCAGGGGAATACCAGAAACTATCTTTATATAATTACATCCTTCCAGGAAAGGAGGCAAAGAAATGCACCTGTTTCTCCTTCTACCTTCCTGTCTCCTGCTGGTGCCTCTTGCTGCCCACACCAGGCTTTTAGCATGAGAACAAGGGTGTGTACTCCACATAAATCAATACTGAATAACACAGTGAGGGCAAAAGAGAGGGAAGATCTCTGAGTGTTCATGTGCCTGCAAAGACCCAGGCTGGAGGAAAAGGGGAAGCAAATGGAAAGGGTCATTCTGAGTCTAATACAGCCAATGGATAGCTGAGTCATGTCTGACATCCTGATAGTTTAATTTCATGTCCCAAGTGTGTTTAACTTCACCTGGTTGATTAGACATGAAACAAATATGACACATAAATAAATATTTCCCTTAGGGCTGGGTGGGGATGTCCAGCTCAGTGGTAGAGCACTTGTCTAGCATAACCAATACTCTGTGTCCCATCCACAACACCAAAAAATGAACATAATAATAACTATTATGATTATTATCCTATGCTTCATAAGAAAGGCTTGCTTAACTTCTATTTTTGATGATTTTTTTGAAAAGCAACCACTTATTAAAACCAATACAAGAGTATGAAAATAAAGGAATGGAAGACTAGAAGACAGGAATGTTTTTGATGGCTTTTATTGTACAGAATGTGTTCAGTATTGTCACTGTCAGCCACACTCTGCTGGGAAGAATCTCCAAACCAGGCACAGTTATGAGAGGAAAGGATTTATTGAAACTACAGACCCAGGAAAAGATCCATAATAGTGAAGGAGGCTGCTCCCCTTGCACAGGTCCAAGGAGAAAGAGAGAGAGAGAGACAGAGAGAGAGACAGAGAGAGAGAGACAGAGAAAGACAGAGACAGAGACAGAGAGAGACAGAGAGACAGAGAGACAGAGATACAGAGAGCACAAAACACATACAGAAGACCAAATAGGCAGGGGGAAACAGGAGATTATCTGCCACTTTATAAAGCCTTTGGGTGGTGTCTTACAACCCTTCCCCAGACTTGACTCCCTGAGTCTCTGGAATTTCCTTTCTTTACTGCCCTCCCAGGAAGGAAAGTTTGTTTCTAGCTTTCCTGGACCTTCTTACATGCTGTCCCCTATGGAGAGGGCTGTCTTCCTGTGAACAAACTCAGAGACTCACCCAAGATTACAAAAAGGTCAAGTTGACAACAAAACTTAAGCATCACATGTATTTAGGAAATGCAGACTTTAAGAAAAAAAATCTTGGTGTATGGGTATGTGTAGTGTAGTACATATGGTGTGCATGGTATGTGCACATGTGTGTGCAAATGTATATGTGTGTGCATGGACATGAGTGGAGGACAGAGGAGGATGTTCTAATCTATTGCTCTTTTGCCTTATTTCTTTGAGACTGAGTCCCTCACTGAACATAGAGCTTATGATGTTTTTGTTTAGACTGGCTGCCCAATAAGCTCCAGAAATCATCCTGTCTCTTTAACTTTCAGAGCTGGGGTTACAGACATGCATGGCCATGCTCAACTTTTTCACATGGGTGCCTGAGATTGTAATCAGGTCATCATGATTGCTCAGCAAATGCTCTTACCCACTAAATAATCTCTGCAGCCCCAGCTTTTAAAAAACTGTAATAGACAAATTATAGCTGCACATTGTTATGGAAGATAATGTGATATTTTGATATATACATATGCTCTCAAATCAAGCTAATAAACATTTGTAGCCTCACATATTAATCATTTTTGTGGGAGAACATTTAAAATTTACTCTTAGTAATATTTCAATGTTCAGTACATTATTACTAATTATAGTTATCCTGCTGTGTAGCAGTTCTCAAAAACTTATTCTTAAAAAAACTTAGTCTTCCTGCTTAAGTATAACTTAAAACCCTTTGACCAACAGCCACTATGCCCTCCCAACAATCTCTCCCAGGCCATGGTAACCACTAGTCTGCTGCCTACTGGTTTCAAGTTGTGATATTTCATATGTAAGTGAAATCATTTGTTATTTATCTTTTCTATGCCTGGCTTAATTCACTTAACATAAAGTATTACAAGTTCATTCATTGTAGACCATAATGATAGTATTCCCTGCTGTTGTAAAACTGAGTGGTAGTCCATCTTGGATATGCATATGCCACTTTTTTATTTATTCATTCATTGAGGGACACCTAGGTTGTTTTCATTTCTTAGTCATTGTGACCAATGCTGTAATTAACACGGGGCATTCAAACTTTTACCTATTACTTTGTGATGCTCAAGACTTCTCTGGGCATGATGCCTTTAAGGGGATAATTGTATTGTGACTGAAGAGATTTTATATAATTTTGATTTTCTCATTTTTGTATGATTATTGCTTTCATTTTTTTCATGAATAAAAAGATTTGCAACTAAAAAATCATACTATTTTAATTGCAAATGTAAGTAAAGGATAAGTTTCAGGACCACTGTGCCTACAACAGCCCTCTTTCTAATCTTTCCTTTCCTTTTCTTTCTCCTCATCCTCCTCCTTTTCTGTTTTATTTTTAAAGATAGTGTCTCACTATGAACTTCAGGCTGGCCTGGAACACAATTTATGAACAAGTATAGCTTTGAACTTGAGTATATCCTCCCAGATTTTCCTCCCCAATATTGGGATTTCTTGATTATAACAATGTTACTGAGGGTTTTTTTTAAAAAAATAGGAAAGTTCTTTGTTTTGCAGATGAGGAAATCTGAGCCCAAAGGGTAGTTAGTGACTTGTCCCAGGTCTCTCTGCCAGTTGGAGACAGAGGTAGGATTTGGAGTGGCTTTTCACCTAACACCAGGGCCTTTTCTGGAGGATCACACAGCCTTATCCAACTCACAGTGAGGGCTGTTTTTACCTCTGCTAAAACAGCATTTATTGCCTTTCACCTAAAAGCTTCCATTAGACTAATAGCTCTTCAAGTAGACGAGGCAGAGAGGCAGTATGAGGGAGGTGCTGGAAGGTGAGTTGAAGCTGTCTGAAAAGAAAGGCACAGACCTGGGATGTCAAACAATGCTAGGAGGGCAGTGGTGCGTGGTTGTGAGGACAGCTGGCTGAAGGGACATGAGGACTTAGCAACCAGCACATGGAAAATAGACACAGGAAACAGTGTGGCCTTCCAATGCCGTTTCCTTGGAGAATGCATCTGATTTTTTTTAAACTAAAACTAACATCTGTGTAGCCAGGATGGGTAGGGGTTGTGCCAGACTCAAAGTGCTTTATTGGTTTCTGTGTGCTGTGAGGTTGCCCTCCCCCCACCTCAGCAGCAGGGTTCTTCTACAGAAATACTCTGTGTGCCAGGAGGAATGCACATTTGAAAAGAATTGGTTCATGTTCTAGGCTAGAATGTATCTGGTAATGTTTGAGAAAATGCCAGGGAATGTTTCTTATCATTTGCCTTGAGCCCATTCCTGTCTGCAGCATTTGTTTAAGAATCCAACCCACCTTCTAGTAGCTCATCTTTGTGGCCCAACTGAGTTTTATCCTTAAGTGTCAGAAAGTTCAGGAACAGACCCCAAAGTAACCTAAGAGCAATAGGAGGAAATGAAATGTAGGGGAAAGGAAGGACATCCAGAGAAGGAATGAGCAAGTCCCATTGCCAGCTAAAACTCTGTTCATAGCCCAAAGAGCTAGTCACCCAGTATCTAGAATCCTGACAACACAGAACAATCTAGTGACTATGAACTGAAGCAGAAAAAAAGTGTTAAATTGGAAAATTGCTACTGGCTCCTTTCTCTTTTCACTTGTTTTTGTCTCACCAACCTCCTTCTGTCCTTCTGCCCCCAAAGCCTCCTAATACTGGCAGCATTCTGAAACTTTGAACCCCCTTTCAAGTTGCAAATAACCATCTCTTTAGCTGTCAGTAACACTTCAAATCCTTGGGGACTCCACGTTGGCAGAAATGGTCATTGAAATTCTTCTCTGCCATGATTCTAAACTTCTTGTTAATGGGAGAATTGAGGTCATCTTACTAACTTATATAAAGGTGTGATTGGTTTGGGAAAGTAATTGTGCTAACTCTCTTGAGGATATTTATACTGTTATAAATAGTCATAGACTGTGAAGCCAAGAGATGACTTTCAGGTGACAGAACAATAACTGGCCTTGGAATTTTAACGTTCAGAACTTTAAACTCAGATTTGCTATCTTCATGAGTGATTTTAAGCAAGTAACATGTTCTTTCTATCTTGGCAAATATTAGCTTCCTTGTATGTAAATTTATAGATAATTATCATAATCAAAAGTCTTATTAGAAGATTAAGTGAAATAATGTGTGTAAAAGTGCTTGGAAATACATATACTCTATAGAAAAACAAAATATTATGTAACTCAAAGAACATAATCAATCATTGTAGCATTTTAGGCACAATAATAGGCCATAACCTAGCTATGTTATACCATAGAGTATTTTAAACATAAATCAACCTTATGGAGATAAGATACCACTTAATAGGTCAATGGCTGCTTAGTTTATTTTTCCCAAGGGGAACCACCATAATCATAAATATAATAGCATAATGAGATCATCAAATGTTAGATCTAGGGAAGTATCTGTAACAATTTTTGGATAGTATCTTTGACTCAGAACTTTCTATGTCAACAAAACAATTACTTTGGAAAAAAGTATTCAAAATCTATATGTAGAAGAATGAAAGTAAGTCCTTATGACTCCATGAACAAAAAGCAAATTTATCTTCATCGAATACCATAGTGTAAGACCTAAAACATGAAACTTCTAGAAATAGAAGTAGGGAAAATAATTCAACACATAGGTATAGATAAGGAGTTTCTGAATACCATGCTAGTCACTCAGGAAATAAGGCCAATATCAACAAAAGGGAACTCATGAAATTGAAATGCATTTGTGCAGCAAACGAAACATAATAAAGCTCATAGGCAAACTAAAGAATGGGGAAAAAATCTTTGCCAGCTATGTAGCTAACAGAGAATTAATATCTTACATATACGAAGAACTCAAAAAGTTAAACAATAAAAAACAAATCAAACAACCCAATTAAAAAATGGTCTCTGCAACTGAACACAGAGTTCTTGACAGCAGAAATACAAATAGTCAATAAATAATTTTAAAACTGGTCAACATTTTTAGCCACCAGGAAATACAAATTGAAATTACTTTGAAATTCCATCTCATTCTGCTCAGATCTCACTCTGGTCAGAATAACTAGCACCATGAAATCAAATGACAAGAAATATTGGTGAACGTTTAGGAAAAGAGGATCACCTATTCACTGTTGGTGGGAGTGTAAACTAGTGCAGCTGCTAAGAAAATCTGTGTGGAGGGTTTTCAAATAGCTAAAAATAGATCAACCATATGACCCAACTCTCCTACTTTTGGACATATGCCCTAAGAACTCTACATATTACTATAGAGATACTTACTCATCCATGCTTATTATCCATCCATACTCTCTTCACAATAGCTAGGGAATGGAATCAGCCTAATTACCTATCAACTGACTAATTGATAATGAAGATGTAGTACATATGTCCAAAGGAGTTTTATTCAGCTGTAAGAAAAATAAAATCTGCAATAAAATGAATGGATCTGCAAAACTTATATTAAGTGAAGTAACTCAGGCTCAGAAAGACAAATGCTGTATGTTCTCTCTCGTATGAAGATCTTAACTTTGAATTTTTAAAGTTGGAGGAAGAGTCAATAGAAACTAGAAAACTAGAAAACTAGAAAGGGGCCATGAAAGGGGTGAAAGGGGAGACTTAGGGGAGAGTATAGTAGATATGTAGGAAGAAGGTAAAAATACTGAGGTTAAGAAGGTTTAAGTGAGGTCAGGAGAAGGGGATGGAGGAGACAAGGGATGGAGGGTTAACCAAAACTAAAAACATTATGAAAAAGTCATATGGAAACCTATTCTTTGTTAACTCATTAAAATATAATTTAGAAAAGAGGTTTGTGCAAAATTACCTTGTGAGGGTAGATATGTTGCTTCCAGAACCTGTAGTTGTTATAGGAAATTCCCAGTGCCAGGAGTAGGATATCTCCTAGTGAGTTAGTCAGGGAGGCCTTTGCCCCACACACCAAAAGTCAAACTATTGCCAGTGCTCTTAGTTGTCCACTAGACCTAGGTAAGAAGGTCCTATTATTGAAGACTCCACATGCTTCAGTTAGAGGGCACTGAGAATTCACACTGGAAATGAACTGAAAGGCTCCTCCTTGCTGACTAGTTCTCATAGTGCTAAAATAGCTGTATAGTATGCTGCTAAGAGATAAAAGTCATCAACGGTCTTAATTGGCAGTGGACATAATCAGCAAGCTACACACCAGTGAGCCAGGAAAGATTCGCTCACTGGTGCAATGATGGCATCACTATTAAGGAGTGACCAACTGCTCTTTGATTTATTTTGAAGCTTACTCTATAGGAGGGAATCCATACCAGGTACTGACAGCCTCAGCAAAAACCTGTGGTTGGGAAGGTCATGGGCCCAGAGTGGGAAAACTACTACTATTGTTTGGTTAAGTGGGTATGTGTTATCCTCATCAAGTTACACTATAAGTATTTGTGTTTATGCCTATAGATTAATGCTGCTATCCCTTTTGGCCAGATAAGCTTCTTTTTGCAGACAGTGGACAACCCAGGGGACTCAAATTTGTCAAGGTGCTAAGAATAAGTGACAGTTGAATGCTCTGAACTAAAATTAGATATCTCTATCACACCCCTCAAGGCTCAGGAGGTGGAAAGAATAGTTAGAGCCAAAGGATGGAGAGGAATGCTTTGAAATGTTGGCTTTAAGACACAAAGTGGTTTTACAGCAATTGTTGCTACCTGCACAATTTTGGGCCCATCGATTTGTGATCGTGGATGATGGAGGAGGGAAAAAAGAAAAAGTATAACATCAAAGTAGAAGAGGGACTATTTAGAAATAAGAAAGGGTTCAGTGGAAGGGGGTGTGAAGAAGGGAACAAAAGAAGGTAATGTGAAAGGATTATGATCAAAATATATTATGTACACATATGACAATTATCAATAAAAAATGAAAAAAAGAAATTATCTAAGTTTATTTACAAATCTGTTACCTAGCTAAGGGTGCATCTCAGTAGTAGCAAACTTTCCCAGCATGTATTAGGTCCTAGGTTCCATTCCCAACACTGAAAACAAAAAGAAATCCATTACCAGGAGGGCTGGTAAATAAGGCCTTGGTAGGAAAGGGTAAAGAAATTAAATGGTAAAACAAAATGAGGTCAGATCACAAGTGTTTGAGTTGACATTGGACTTCTGTTTGGATTTTCATTATAGCTATTTCAATTGTAATACTCAAGATGTAGGCCAATATAGAAGTAATGTTGAGTGATACCTCCATTTCTGATTGATTCTTCCAATAAAAGAGTACATTCATTGGACAAGTGTCTTGGAACTTTCCCAGTGAAATCTCCACACAGTGACCATTACAGCACAGTATTGCATCCCCTGCCAACTTGGGTACAACTTCAGATTTCTCCTGGGCTCTGGGCTTGAGAGGCTTTAATATCATTTACAAAGTTTCAAACCTAACAAAAGAATGTGGCTTAATAAAATAGTGCTTTTAAATTTGTGAACCTCTTGATATGCACAATCTGATAACTCAGATTTGGTTGAAATAGGTCTGCTTTAAAACTTCTAAATCAGCACTGTGCAATAGAGATTTCTGCAATTATTGGGAGCGTCTAGATCTGAGCTGTCCAATATGAAAACCATTAGGCAACATGTGATTGTTAGGCACTTGAAATGTTGCCAGAACAACTAAGACACTGAATGTCTTGTTTTATTTAAATTTATAGAGAGTCAGATGTGCATTGCCGCTCTCATGATAGCTAGTGCAAATACTGTGGCCTAACTTACTCATATCTATTATGTGCCTGTGTGTCTACCTTGTTTCTTTCCAATACATCAATTCCATGAAATGATGATACCTGATAATAGGAGACATGAGCTAACATTTACATGTATCCATTCTATGAAAGACTACAGCATGTGTAAATAGTCTCATCCTGAAAACTCAACTGAGTGTCAGTGAATGATTTATTATTTAGTTTTAGGACTGTATTTCCTATGTGTTAGGGACTATGTGCTTTCCAACATGAGCACTGTCAATCCAGAACAGCATGGGTAGGTACATCCACATATCAGCCATGTTTTACAGATGAAGAAACTGAAGACTAGAATCTCAGTAACGCCCTTCAAGTGGGGCATGGTGGTACACACCTATAACTCCAGCAGTTTGGAAGCAGAGTCAAGAAGATTGCCACAAGCTAGCCTGGACTACACAGTGATTTCCAGCTCTGTCAGGGCAACATAGCAAGATTCTACAATAAACAAACAAACAAAAAAAAAACAGAAACTTGATTTACATATTGCTGTGGTTTGAATGTAAAACATTCCTCTTAGGTTCATCTTGGATCATTTGGTTCCCAGCTGGTGGCACTATTTGGGAAGGTTGTGGAAACTTCAAGACGTGGAGCTGTGCTGGTGGAAGTAGGTCCCTGAGAATGGTCATTGGGGTTTTATAGCCCAGTTTCACTTCATATTTATCCTCTGTGTCTTGACTCTAGCTGACCAGCTCAGACTCCTGGTCCTACTGCCATGCCTTCCCAGTGGTAATGGAATGTTTCCTCCTAGAACTGTAAACCAGAATAAACCTCTCCTTCCTTAAATTGAATCTGGTCAAGTGTTTGTTCAAAACAAGAAGAATTTTTTTAAAAGACTAAAAATAAAATAAAAAACAAACAAACAAAACCAAGAAGACTGTAACTAATACAAGTCTCATAGTTAGGAAGTGACAAAACTGATCAAACTGAGGGATTCTTGCTTCATCTGAATTAATCCAGGATTGGCTTCTAATCTTCCAATCTTCTAGTTTTTCTAGACCCATGTAGTCCTTAGCAAACATCCTCCTGTGAATTGCCTCTGACCAGCATTGGCTGGGTAAGGATTGCTGCTGTTCCTTATTGATACTATAGGAAAGACACCAAAGGAGGAAGCAGCACTCCAGTAGAGAGGAAGGTACCTCAGGAGTCCAAAATCTCCGCCATAACAAATAAAGCTCCAGGGAAACTCTGAAGTGGTCATTCTTCCCCTACTCACTCATGCCTACATACATGCACAATGCTGAGAGGAGGAAGAAATTACCTTAAATTGAATGTGACTTGTTAGCCTGGAAAAATAGCACTGAATCTTGAGACATGTGATAACATTGTCCCTAAATTATATGCTGCTGTTTTCTGCTTTTTTTTCACTGTGTTTTGGAACCTGCTCTAACAACCCATACCTATTTAGCTCAAGCAGTAAAGATCCTGGGTCACTCCAGAACAAAAGCTGCTCTCAAATGAGACCACATCAAAAAAAATCATATCTAAAGCTCTGGAATCTGAGGGCATGTAGCAGTCAACTCATGAAAACATAAAAAGGGACATCGGTTTGATGGGGAGCTTTATCCTATACTGGCAGGCTCTGTTTAGAAGGATCCCAAGAAATACTGCTGGCTTCAATTGAAACAGCAGATCACATATCTTACAACATTCATACTCATGAAAACAATGAGGAGAAAGAATGTTTGCCAAAATAAAAGTGTGGTTGGTTTCAAAATGAAAACCAATCAGTTATAAACAGAGAATTAAGCATCTCTTTGTTCAATCATCAGTAAATTTTAGGACCACATGCTAATTTGCAAGGTGCTGCTTACCTTTGATTTTATGTTCTCATAAAAATGGAGACAATTAAAAGCAATGTAGCTTATAAATAAAAAACATATTCTTCAGGAAGAGAAAATGTGCCTTTTTTGCTATTAACATGGACACAATATTTAACATTCCAAAATATTACTATCATGGTGCTTTTATCCCTTAAAATATTTATGTATTTGCAATGAGAGAGACAGATAGAGAGAGAATAGGCACATCATGACCTCCTGCCACTACAAACAAACTCCAGACACATGTACCACTTTGTGCATCTGGCTTAGTGTGGGTACTGGGGAATCAAACCCAGGCCATCTGGTTATGCAAGCAAGTGCCTTTAACCCCTAAGCCATCTCTAAAGACCTCATAGTGCTTTAAAAAAACATTTATTTATTTATTTATTTATTTATTTAAGAGAGAGAGGGAGAGACACATTTGACTTTATGTGGGTACTGAGGAGTCAAACCTGAGTTATCAGTCTTTCCAAGCAAATGCCTTTAACTGTAGAGCAATCTCATGGTGCTTTTAAAAAAGCTTGTGGAAATAAATGCAAACATATTCTACTATGGGTGAAATTTAGTGGAAAGAAAAGACATCTAAATCAAAAGCAAAACTCCAAGATAGTGATGTCTGACTGAACTACAACTTGCATTTGATCAAATTGGAATTCTTTGCCTTGCAGTGTCAGCATGATAATATAATATTCTTCTGCCCACTATTCATTAGGTGCTCTCGTGAAGGTGGGGCCAACAGTAGAAAGTGGAAGCTTGCTGTTAACAATTGTTCCACCATGAGTCTGGAGAAAATATGAATCATAAGATGGTTCAGGAAGAAAAAGCAAACATAGCTAACAGATTGAAAGCATTAGTGATGGATTAAGAGACAATTATGCCTGGTCCTATTCATTTCAGTTTCGCTGATTGTGACAAATATGTACTGTAGGATTTGGTGGAAAGCATTTAATATATTTAGCTCAGTAAATACATATGAAAGGTGTTTCTTTCTTACAAGGCCCACATTCAAATTCAAATTCATTCATTTTATTAACAATTTGCAATTTATTTTGTTCTGATAATAATATAATTGTAACATCACATGCAAAAATAGCTATATTATTATGGCATGTGGAGAGCATATGCAGGCTTTTTAAAAGCTAGATCTGTACAAAGAAAGTTCTGGTGATTGCAATAGAGTGAACTTCAGGGTTCTGTCTCACCCCCAATCACAAATTGTCTCAGTGCATTAGCAATGTATCAATTGCAATTACAGTGGAAATGACATTTTGACTTAAAATGAAATGCTATTTCCTTTTCTTAAAGATTTTCTAGAGTATAAAGAGCACATACTGATAAGTAGTCTGGATTTATATTCAGGTCTGTGAGCTGACTACTTAATGGATACTCACAAAGCACTTTTAGATGTACTTTTCCCTACTGGTTAGGAACGATTATATGCTTCCTATATATCATTTGGGCCTGAGAGTTATTGATCCACATATAATCTAATATGGTAAAATAATTAAATTTTAAATTACAAAGAGCATTTATGTAATACAAACAATTAAAAATCATACCTTGGATTGAAATGTCATAAGATTCTTACATACCTCTTTACCTACTGGAAATCTTTATTTGGATTATGGATTAACTTGAATTCATAGTGTCCAAATGTGAACTCCATATTTGCCTCATGCTTGTTCCTCCTTCTTTGTTCTATAACTCATTTAAGATCATTTCTAGTTACTCATTTGCCCAGTCCAAAAACTTGGCATGATCTTAGACCCCTCCCTATCCTCTCATGGCCTCAGCAACTTATCAAAAAGCCTGATCAATTTTACCTCCTCAATATAAATCAGCTGTGCCCCCTTCAGGATCAGCTCTTTCCTAGGTTCTTGCCAAAATTCTTTTTTCTCCTGCTGAAGCTGGAATTCTAGACCTTGTGGATGCTATGCAGGTGCTCCACTACTGAGCTGCACCCTCAACCTCTTACAAAATCCTCTTAATGGGTCTCTCTGCCTCGGGTTTCTGCATTACTTATGAGTTTATTTCTACATTTCTCATTTTGTTCTATGAATTCTTAAAATCACCTCTCCAATTTTTTACTCTATCTCCATTTGACATCCTAGGTACATTCTTTCCATTTTCTTATTTCTCCTTACTCCCCTCTTTTTAGGGTTTCACAAGCCATTTTTTAAAATCGCTCTACATGACCAAGCTGGCCACTCATGGTTAGCATTTGTTTCAGTACATTGGAATTGTTAATTTCCTTGCCTGACTCAAATTGTAGATGGTCCCTGGTATATGGGGTTCAGCTTACAATTTCTGGACTATATGATGGTGAAAAGCCATACACATTCAGTAGAAACTGGAGTAATGAATTTGGATCTTCTTGAGCTAATCCTGTCATGTCATGCTGCACAGTGATAGTGACACCACTCACAGTCAGCTGAGTGATCATGAGGAGTAGCAACAGAGAGCCTACAGTGTGCTGAGCTGCCATTCTAGGATGTTTGTTACATGAAGTACAATAAATGCACCATCTCTTTAGAAGTTTTACAATTTATGAGTTTATTTGGACATTGTAAGTCAAAGAACATCTTTAGATTGGGAGCCTTGAAAGGAAAATGTGAGTAGTGTTTAATTTGTATTTTTGGGAGCTAGTACATCTCTTATTGACATTGACAGTGTGCAAGAAATATTTGTCATTGTGTGAATGAACACCCAGCATATTTCATACATAATATTTGTTTTGTAAAGTAAGATTGAATGCTGTGATACTTTCTTATGGTCTTTGTTCCCATATCCTGACACACAGTTTCTACAACTCTTTTAATTTCCTGTTAACTAAATATTTTGTTCATATATTTGATCTCTGACCAGAATGTCTAAACTCCTTGGAATTCCCTAGGCCATGGGAATCTCTTGTTCTAATGACATGACTTATCTTGGGCTTATACCTAGAGACTGGTCACAAGAAAAGTCAAGCTACTATTAGAATCTTGCAGCTTTCAGATACCACTTCTATCCTATGGGAAGGGATAAGGGGCTGGTATTTGAGTTGATAACTGGTTATGTGTACATGATGAAGTCTCCATAGAAATCCAAGTATAGGTTTCTGGGTCCGTGGGTTACTTAGGGGGTTGCAGCGTGCATCAACTCCCCGTTCACCCACGGGAGTTGGGTGAGCAGCGGCTTGGAACAGCCGTGAGCCGAACGAGAGATGAGACTCTTGGGAGAACGCGGCAGTGGGCAGATCTCAAAACTTTATTTTCACATCCAGCCTTATATCCAATCTAGGGATGCGTTGCATTGCCTTATCTCTTACACAAAGGGGCTCAGTAAACAGGAACACAGCTACGAAAACTCAGGCAGCAGGAGTAAAACCTATTAGCACTTGTAAACAGGATTTAGGGCCTTCAGCCATCCCCTGCCTCCTGGGGGCGCAGGTGTGTTAGGAACAAAGGCATGAGCTACCATGCTCTCATCCGGATGCATATTAAAGCTTAGCTCTCAGATATGCAGCCAGGCT
>PVHP010029193.1:0-22561 GCA_004024765.1 Zapus hudsonius
CCTGGAGGACTCACTGGCTTTTGCGAGCTGGTCAACGCTGGTGGCCTCCAATCCTACGGATCCTGTGCTCTGAGGTGTCTGGATTCAGCGGGCAATCGCAGCTTGTGTCCACGCTCTGGATTCCTGCTGTATCCCCTGGCCCTTAATCCCAGAGAAGTGTGCGGCGTGTTTACTAGTCAGCCATCTTTTCCCTCTCCCTAAATTCTCTTTTTTTAAGGGAAGTTATTTGCCTTCATTTGGCAAGCAAACTGTTCTTGAACTCAGTAGTGACTTTCTATGTGTCATGGTCATGTTGTATAAAGTATTTTTGCTGTCCAAAGTAATACCTATTTTAAAGACAAACCAATAAATCTCCTGGCTAAATATTCAGCAACCTAGGAAGCAGATGGTGTGTCTTCAAAAGCTAAAGAATTCACATTAATAAACACAATGGGTAAAATATTTCCAGATAAAAGTCATTCTTTACAAACTCCTGAGGATAAAAATGGGACTCTATTTGTTACATAGTGAAAACTGATGTAACAGTTTTTTGTTAAGACCTTTTTGTTAGGTCTTGAAGAATGAATAGTATTTGAGAAAGAACTTCAATAAGGAATTGTCAGGAGAACTAGAAAGTTCAAATTGTGATCAAGAGCAGACACTTATCTCAATGTTTCAATAATTGATACAGAGACAGAAACATGTATCACCTTTAAGGTGCATAACACAAGCTTTAGATATGAGAAGTTTAATGTCTTGAAAGTGGATAGTTATTTGAGGATGTATATCTAAATAAGGTGGTGAAAGATGATAGACAGAAGGAGAAAGAAATGAGAAGAACAATGAAAAATACTATGTTAACTGGGTTATAAGCTTCCATTTAATTCCTCAAGCATTGCTCTCAGTCCAAGAGGAATAAAACAAGAAATGGTTAAGAGAAGTCAATGTGACTTTCCCCTTACTCATTAGTGTCTGGAAGTGCAACTCTTCTGTGTCGTTGAAGAAGCCTGGGTCTCCACCTCAATGAATAATCCATGTAGCACAAACAGTGCTCAGGGGAAGGAAAAAGACTGTAAAAGATATAATAAAAGGTTAGATCCAGGCTGTTGTCCATAAATTAGATCAAAAGTTCTTACCTTATTCGTGTTGGTCTATTTAGTATTTCTGAAAATTCACCATTTCCTGCAATGGTTTGAGTGTGGGTTGATAATAGTGTTCCCTACTGACTCTCATCCTAACTCAAAAGCATGCAGATAATAAGCAAATTTCAAGCAAAGCAAAACAAAACAAAGGAGAAGAAATATAACAGAAAGACCAATAATGAATGGACAAGTAAATTATTTCTTAGGTGGT
The DNA here is from genome assembly GCA_004024765.1 of Zapus hudsonius. Lineage (NCBI taxonomy): Eukaryota > Metazoa > Chordata > Mammalia > Rodentia > Dipodidae > Zapus > Zapus hudsonius. The sequence continues at coordinate 1,333 of PVHP010029193.1, forward strand.
AGGCTCTGTTGTAGATATTATTAATATAGTATCTAGTTCCATAATAGTGTATGAAGTCTTATAACTTTTATCTTATTATATTTTCTTTTTTAATTAATTAATTAATTAATAAGAGAGAGATTGGGCAAGAAACCTGGGCCTGTTGCTATTGCAAATGAACTCCCGATGTATGTGTTATTTTGTGCATCTGGCTTTATGTGGCTACTGGGAAATCAAATCCAGCCTGGCAAGCTTTGCAAGCAAGAGACTTTGGCCACTTAGTCATCTTCCTAAGCTGTTCATTTCTCTTTTTTTGTATATATATATATGTGCAGTATGCATACATATTTGTATGTATACATATGTGAATGTTCACTTGTGTGTGTGTTTTCATCCTGTGTGTATGTGGTGTGTTATGTGTGTGGTGCATGCAAATGTGTGTGCAGATGCACATGCCTCATATGTGTGTTTGCAGAGACCAGAGGAGAATGTCATGTGTCCTCTATCACTCAGCTGCATGCTTCCTTGAGATGGAGCCTTTCACTGAACCTGGAGCTGCTGTTTGTGGTCAGACTGGCTGATCCGTGAGCTCAGGGATTCTGCAGTCTCAGACCTCCAAAGGACTGGGGATACAGGTGTGTGTGGACACAGCCAGCTGTTTACACGGATACTGGGGAATCCAACTCAGAGAGAATCAGGCCCTCCCAGGCCTTTCTTCTTGCTCAGCAAGTGCTCTTACACACTGACCATCTTCCCAGCCCCTCTTTGGCTTTTGATTGTTTTTCCTTTGGTTTCTTCCTCTTTTAAGAGATCAGCAAAAACTTCTTGGTGAGGCGCCTCTTATTTTCCATTTCAATTTCTTTCACAACCTAATCCTTTTACCAGTGTTGATACCTACCTGACTGCCATTCATTTGCCAACATTTATAAATCAATCTTTGTCAACCGCCTTCCATTTGCTGTCCATATTATGGATTTCCATGTAAGGGGATAGACCAACTAAGCCATAGTCTCTTGACTTAAAGAATTTGGAACTCTGGAAAGGGAACAATAATTCAATTGACAATTAATTGGAGTAAAAAGTTCCCCATACTTACGAAGCAGCACATATAGGTACTGAGAGTCCTGCCGATAGCAGAACTGGATACTGATGCAAGTCAGGTTGGGTTCTGGGGATTAGAGCTGACATAAATGAAGAAACAGTGATGTGATTTGAATAGGAACAGAAGGGCCATTAATCCAGAGAATGTAGCGTATTGGTCCGGGTCTAATTGGGGGATGCCATGACTGTATGACTGCTAATATAAATGTGTGTCATTTGAAAGGTGTCAGCCTCCCAGACCTGCATATGTTCCACTCCAGACAGAGGAAGAGGAAAGAAGGCGACACATCAACCTACCCCTCCTAGAAGTACAGGGATTAGAGTCCAGGTGTAGCAGAGTGGGGATGGGTTGCAACCTGAGGGGGACTTCTGGCTCCTTTCAGTCGTCATCCTGACCTTGCCTCTGCACAGCTAGCAGATGCTTCCCTTCCCTTCTTTATTCGTTATTTCCATTTAAGAGCTTGGCTCTGGCTTTGCTGAACTAGCAATAATAAAATGTCTCAAAATTTGGCAAGGGCTGTAGAGTTTCATTAAGAACTTCATTGGTGACGATTGACACCTTTTCTTGTGCATAAAGGTTACTGAATTGTGAAGAGTGGAAGTGGAGACAATTTACTGTTAAGAATAAGGGTATTGAATTTTCTAAAGACCGACTCAAAGATTGTACCATTCTTTTCCTGCAAGGAAAGCTTCAATCCAAAGGTTGACTTGGAGAATGTTAGGATGGGAAGTTATATTTAACTTGCTCCTTCTACCTTGCTGGATATAGATCTATTTAGGTTTGAGTTATACTTGAAAGTCGAGATAAGTTTCTTCTTTTAAAATGAAAATTTGGGCTGGAGAGATGGCTTAACGGTTAAGGCACTTGCCTCCAGTGCCCAAGGCCCCAAGTTCAATTCCTCAGGACCCACATAAGCCAGACCCACAAGGTGGTGGCCCTGGTGCTCTCTCTCTCTCTCTCTCTTTCTCTCTCTCTCTCTCCCTAATAAAGAAAAATAAATAAATAAATAAATAAAATGAAGATTTAGTTAGGACAAAAGCTCCCAGGGTATGAAGTATGAAGAAGGTTTAAAATAGTGTATCCGAGAGGATTCTTTGGGACCTATGGTGGCTTACTGTTATTTGTGACAAAGTCAGGGACCTGGTAAAGGATTTGTGGTGGTGTACTATAATGTATATGCCATGCCAGAGAAGTTGAGGTGAAGTACATGGGGTTGTGGAGGCATTTTAAGCTACTTTGGGGGGATTTGAAAGATCAAAAAGATTTTTGTAATAATCCTAAAGGGTATTTATCTCTTTCTCTGTACTGATGTTTGTACTGTTGGTGCAAAATCAATGGTAGACAGAGGGCTGGTCTCTTGACATAGATCAAGAGAGACACATCAAATCGAATGAGTAATTATTGTTGTCTTCACTATCACACACCAGCAGAAAAGTTTCTTTTAGAATGTGCTACACGAGACAGCAAAGATGACTCTCATCCTGCAACTGGGCAGTGGAGTGACAAGCTGAACTGGCCAGTTTTGTTGCGTTTTTGTTTACACATCACCAGTTTTCACTTGAAATGCTGACTATATTCAGTCAGACTAGGTATTTGGAAGACATTTTATCAACATAAACAAAGTGATCTTATAATTTCAAAGAAAACAATAGTACTTGTGACAAATAGCAAAATATGAGCTTTCAAGGGGAAATTAGAATTTTGGAAAGCTTATCCCTGACCTATGAGAATGGCTGTTTCCTAATGTTTATAAGTTAGATGTGATTATACATATTTTCTTGAGAACCATGATGCGGCTGTGGGCATAAATAATGCTCAGACATGAGAATGCATGGAAAAGCCAGGTTGGATGACTGGGATACGGGACCTCACCTACACATGTTTCAAACTTGCACTTGTACACAAGTAGCTCCTTATATTTTCCCTTCCAGAGGCCTACTGTCATTCAACCTTCACAATAACAAAGGAAGGTAGAGGCTATGGACAGCTATTGCTGTCATTTTTCAGATGAAGAAGTTGAGACTTAGAATTTATGTGAAATAAGTAAAGTTTTGGGAGTGGCAGGACCAGCACAAAATCCAGGTCATTTCATTTGTTAGGACAGAGCATTTTCTGCTACTCCACAAGTGCCTTTGAAAGTATGCCATTATTTTTTTCTTACATACTCTTGGAATGTGCAGGAAACTGTCTTCTTTCTTGCAGACTCAGCACTCTTACAGACTCACATTACATCTCCTCTAGCTTTTTTGGTATCCTCATCAATTTATCATGAGCTATTGTAGAATAACTTTGTTTCCCACAGCCCAGAAAATCACTTCCTTCAGGAAGCCACCCTGAATGAACTTCAGCCTTTTAGTTGTTCACTACTTAATCATATGAATGGATTTGGCAGCATATTCTTTGTATATGAGTCTTTTTCTTTAGTCATTTCATATCTTTTTGTCTTTTTTCTCCAAGTATATAGTAAGGGAATCTTTAGCATATTTTATTTTATTCAGAATCAATAAATTCCCAGTATAAGGATTTTTTTGGGGGGGGCAATGATCATCTAATACTCTAGATTATAAAAATATTTTTTGCCAAGTTTATACCAAGCAACATTAACAAACTAAGTTTGTGCTAAATTGTTATATTTAATTTTAAACTATTTTCCCCACATGCTTATATATTTGGGTTTTGTATAGTGGCATTCCTGAAGTTCTTTACTTATTCACTGATGATTTTATTTGGCATACCAATATGTCCTATAAATAGTTCGGATTCTTCCATATTATGGTGTGTATAGTCGGGTCTGTTTGGGAATGATTTAAGTGGGAGATAGACTTGGAAAAGATGACTCAGATATTTTAGTTAATTTAGAGAAGCAAAGATGGTCTGGGATGTGCTATGCTGTGATGAGATTAGGGTTGGAGTTTGATTTAGTAAAGGACTTGACAGATTTAATTGGGCCAATTGTTATTCTTTGTTAGGATGACCCTTTTTGGTGAGTTTGCATTTTTATTTTCCTGAACCCATTGGGACTACTTAGACAGCTGGAGGTGTCCCAGGGTTCATAAACAATTTGGATTGATCTAATTCTACTTCAGCTGTCAAAACATGACTGTGACCTCCTTTTAGAAAATTGTGCAAATGACTTTTCTGAACTTTAATTTTTTTAAGTGTCGAGAGTCCTACTGAGTTATGTATTCCATTTTTTAATCCAAGAAACTCTCCAACAAGTCTTCTGTGTTATTTCTCAAGTTCATCTGGTTAGTTTCCTCTATTGGCACAACAATATCCCTATATATAAGTATAGCCAGCCATTAATCCAGGTGTATTACTTTCAAACATTTGTTCCTTCAAGCCAGACACTGGATTTTCACTTTGCTGGATGACATTTAAGCAGTTTACTTGGGCATAACACATTCCCAGCACAGGATGAAATCATGTTTACTAAGGGGTTTCTGTCCATGGTTTAAAGTTTTTTTTTTTTTTTAAAGCAAGCTTTCCTTTATTGAGATGTTTAAATTAAGTTTAACTGACTTTTAAAATACATTAGCATGATCACAATACTTTAGAGTTCTTGTACTTTTTGAGTGAAGCAGGTTGAATTGGGGTTTTTTCTTTCCAATGCTTTGACTAATGAAATACCAAGGAGCCCCTTTTCTCCCCTCCATTTAGAGAACCAACAGCATACCTGAAATATATTCATAATTTATGCTTCCAAAATTTGAGCAGACATAAGCATGCTTTTGAAAAAAAGGCATTCTAATCTAAAGGACATGAAGTTACAAGCTTTTTTTGTAGGTTACTATTGAAAACACATGTCCTTCTTGTCCAGCTAATGCAACTGCATTGACTTAAAGCTTAGAAAGAAATCAATATAGTTTTGGAGACACATGGGAAATGGTAGACATTCCATTTGTGTATTTGATGGATGCTTACTGCCCAGGAAACGTCTCTTGAGGCATAGGTTTTGGACTGCATAGCTCCACCTCACCACTTATGGGTGTGGGTTTGACCAAATGGTGTTCTTACAGCAAATAATGCTGGTTTCATGGACTTTTTCTGAAACACTTGACCTCAAACTATTTTTTTAACCAATGTTTGATTAAAGCCCAGATACGTAAGTCAAATCTTCTAAGACATGTGATTTTGCAATCACATATTTGGGTAATCTTCACCTCTATCCTTAAGTAGAGAACATCATCATTCTTTCATGTTAATTCCTCTTTGAATGATAAGCACTTTAACTGAATTAAATTTAAAGGTTCTGTCCTCATTTATGTTGAGGAGTTGTGGACCCCTGGCCCCATGGCCCCCTGCGGGTAGCCCAAGTCTCGCTGGCCAGCAGGAGAAGGGGCTCTATTGGGGAGAGGTGAGGCGATGGTTGGACAGACACACATGACCGGGAGATATGTCGGGCAAATCTCAAATCACTCCAGCACCCAAAACCCTTTTATAACCTGAGGCTGCATTGTTCAGCCTATTTCTCTCAAGCAATAAGATTCAAACCTTTTGGCAGGAGCCAATCAGCAGAGTACAGCAAAGTATCAACAAACAGGATCAAGGCTTATCAGCTACTACTTCTGCCTCCTGGGATCAAAGGTGTGTTGGGATTAAAGGTGTGTGCCGCCATGCCTGTGCTGGGATTAAAAACGTGTGCCACCATGCCCGGCTTTATTCCATATTCTAAAACTTAGCTTAATGTCACTCAGTTGGGCTGGGGCCCAACAATTTCTGTTTGCATTTGGAAGCTAATGTGGTTAAAAGTGCCTTGTCTATTGTTTTGTATGCACCGTCTCATTTGTTATGTCTATTTCAAATTTCTTCTCTCTTTCTGACTCTCTTTATTGCTCTAAAAAAATGGTATGTTTTGCTTTCTTCAAATAACTTGCCGTATTCCACATTATGGTTTTCTTGCCTCTGAGAAGATTCAAAGGGAACTTGAATAGGCAATCCAACAAGGATGTCCAACCTCATGTTGGGCATTCATGCTCTCTCCTCCTCCATCTCCACATATCTCAGACATGTCACTTTCCCAGAGCTCTCTGTGCTACACACATCGACTTTATTTTCAAGGTACCTTAAACCCCTTTTGCAAAGCAGAAAGAAGGAACAAAATTTTCAGTGTTGGATAGGAAAGGGCCAGGCTGAAGGATAATGATTCTATAAACTAGAGAAACAAAAGGAAAATGGTATTTTTAACTGTCATTTTACTGTCACGGTGACTTGTTTCCAGCTTTAAAAACAAGGTCGCATATTCACTAGTGATACTTAGCAAGTCTCCCATTATGTAAAATACTTTTCCTGTCGACTTTGATTGACAAAAATACTGGACATGGATAATTAGATTGGTTTTCAATCCCTTTATATGAGATTTTTAAATAAAAGATTATGAAATAAATAGAATTAATTATTTTGTTGTCATAGAAATACAATAAGGAGCTGTCAAATACATTAGTTTTTCTGATAAATGTTCAGTGTTGATTGTATACTAATCAGTTTTCTTTGCAAGATTAAAGACAATGGGAATCTTTGACTATATTGAAAATACTGCAATGAAACCAAAGTAAATTAACCTGAAGGAGAAATTATTATTTAAAACCTTTTTGTATACATTTCAAAATTGTATTTATTTCTTAAAGATAGTCACATTAGACTTTCTAACAACTTGGATTTGTCTAATTCTACTTCATGTGTCAAAACATGGCTGTAACTTCCTCTCAGAAAATTGTGTAGAAGACTTTTCTGAGCTTTTACTTTTTGTTAAGACTTTTCTGAGGGAATGGACAGAATTGGTGGGGGGAAAAGGAGGGTGGAGCGACTCATACAGCAAACTAAACTAATAATGAATTGACATCATAAAACCCTAGCTTTTATACAGTAAGCACCTGAGGAAGCTGAGGGCACCACCTGGTATAAGAGGCCTTGAATAGAATGGGAGGAAGCCTAACCTGAAGAATCTCCCTGTCCCAGTTATTGGTTCCTTCCCACACTGAGCTGTTGATCAGAGACCCACAAGTTTCCAAAAACATGACAGACTTCTGTCAAAGCTCTTGAATACCTGCCCCAGAACCAAGGTAAGACCCTATTGCTGAAGAAACCACAGAGTGTCATGAAACAATACCAAGAGATCCTGCTAGATCCAGGTTGGTCACCAGCTCCCAGATGGTAGCATATGCAGCAGTGGAAGGTGTTGCATGAGCTGCTAGGGAAAATTGGTCAAGGATATTTGGAGAAAGCAGAGACCACTGATATACAATATAGACAGTTGTTACAAGAATGCTGCTATATGGAAGAGACCAGCAAGTTAAGAAATGCTCATCTGTGTAATAGTGGCATTAAACTGAGGAGGGTAATCAATGGTTTACTTATTGGCTAAGAGATCTTCTCAGTGACAAGGAACCCTTAACTGGAACTGGGCTCCATGGCAAAATCCTATGGGGACCAAGAACTTGGGCTCCTAGGGGAAATTCCTACTACCAGAGAGCTACAGAGAGGCTACACCCATTAGGAGCTAGCCAAAATAGCCATGTTCTCTCATTTAACCTATATTGATCTTACTCTCAGATGAAAATTCTGTTTCTATTTTTCAGAAGGCAGTGAGAGAGCAGGGGACAACTCAATTCCACCAACAAGACATTGGATGATGGATGACATCCTAGTAGGAGACAAACCACACCTAGCCTTCACACAAGGCCTGAATGAAATTTATAAGAAAGTGACGATACAAACAGGAGACCAATCACCACAGCAAGTCTGGAATCCCATGAAGGTCAATGGAGACAGACACCGATACCCAACACAACCCAGGGCAAAGATCCAGAGATACTTAAGATCCCAATGATAAAGCAGATTTAAAACTCACCCACCATGATTCAGGGAACTGAGTGGAAGAGGGGGTAGAAAGATTGTTAAGAGCCATGGTGGGGGACAGTATCCAGAAACATTGCCCCCCTCAGCAATAGTAGTACACAAAGAGGGGGAAGAAAAAAATAGAAAAACTGGCTACCTCTGGTGCAGTTCATAACCCCTAACCTTTGGAAAGATCCAGTCTGCACACCGAGGAAGGGCCCCAGTTGGTAGACAACGGAGAGGAGGGAAATGGGGACACCTTCACAAGATTTGCTCATAAATGTATGTACTTATTCATAATAAAGATATAAAAAATAGAAAAAAATAAAAAGGAAAAAAACTTGAAGCATTTCCACTAAAATCAGGAATAAGACAAGGGTGTCCACTGTCCCAACTTTTATTTAATATAGGACTGAAGTCTTAACTATAGCAATAAGGCAAGAGACACAAATAAAAGGGATACAAATTGGAAAGGAAGAGATCAAATTATCACTATTTGCAGATGATATGATTCTATATATAAGGGACCCTAAAGACTCTACCAGCAAACTGTTAGAACTGATAAACACTTTTAGCAATGTAGCAGGATACAAAATTCACACACAAAAATCAGTAGCCTTCCAATATGATATACTAACAACCAACAGGCTGAGGATGAAATCAAGGAAACACTCCCATTCACAATTGCCTCAAAAAAAAAAGGGGGGGGGGTGCATGGAGGTTAAGGCACTTGCCAGTAAAGCAAAAGTACCTGAGTTTAATTCCTCAGTAACCACAGTCGCACAAGGTGGTGCATGCATCTGGAGTTCACGTGCAGTGGATGGAGGCCCTGGCATAATAATTCTCTCTCTCTCTCTCTCTCTCTCTCTCTCTCTCTCTCTCTCTCTCTCTCTCTCTATCTCTATCTCTAATAAATAGATAAATTTTAAAAATTTTTAAAAAGAATTTTCTGAGCTTTGACTTTTTGTTTTATATATATATGTTTATATCTTGTGATTCAACAATACAGAAGTACAAACTGCACAATTTAAAAATGGGAAAAAGACTAACAAATTCCACACTAAGAAAGATTTGCAGATGGTAACTGAGCATGGTAATTGAGAGTCATGAAAATAAACTAGGTGCCAATACAAGATAAATTTAAACAAGCAAGCAGAGAACTATATGGTTGAATTTTCCCAGGAAATTCATTTATTCCTCCTGTAAGACACAGACAGGTTAAAACAAAATAAAATTATTAATGTGGTTTAAGTTTCCATATTTACTGCTTTAAACAAGCAGAACATCTAGAAACTAGTCATAAAGTGAATGTTTTCCCTTATTGTTTTCATTGAAATTCCTCTTTTGACTTTGTTCTTACCATTTCTGGATGAAGAGACTGGAAGTTGGGGTCACTTTTATAGGTTTTCTGTAACTTTAGGGCCCAAGAAACTGACTCAACATTTCTAAGTTCCAATTCATCTAATATTCAAAATTTCAAATTTGTTTCAAGCTAAAGCTTTTCCCGTTTTAGTTCTCACACTGTCTACAGCTCTCTCTCTCTCCTCTCTTGTTGACTGCTATCAGCCTGATATTAAACGGTGGAAAGGGAAGCAGAGGGAAGAGGTTTGCTTTTGTTTGTGATCTGTCCCAGCGCTCTCTAGCCCTTGCTCTTTCCTTTGCTTCGGGGTTATTTTCTACTGGCTTCTCTAGAGACTCCTCAGCTCAAGTTCTCAGAAGGACAAATGGATGTCTATTTTGTAGTAGTTGTTGATCTGCTCAGCTGGGGACTTGGAATTGAACTCGGGGACTTGTGCACTTTAAGCAAGCTCTCTGCCACTGAGTGCAACTCGTTTTCTTGGGAATAATAATAATAATAAGAGGTGAAGGCAGATTAGAAGATGGTGCATACCATTAGGGTTCTCTTATACTCTGTATTCTCATTTTTATAAATGAGCACACACCACTCCCCTAGTAAAAGTGAAAACACTTTTACAAATTGTTTTTTAATATGTGAAAAAAATATATTTACAAGATCTTAAAATGATGTCAGATCTTAAAACAGCAGAAAGCTACAATGTGCTATATCAATGTGACATAATCCAAAGTGTCTTTAGAAAAATCAAAGACATATTAAATATCAAAAAGGAAGATTAGCATACCTATAAGCCGAATATGTGAAAGTAATCTAAAAATATTGGGAAAGGTTTAAGTCATTACATTTAAATACCAATGTGTCTACAACTCCTATAATATATTAAATTAAATTTTAGGTTATTATTAACTTATAGAGGTTAGTCCATAAAAATGCCTATGAAACTGAGTGTTTATCAGAGCTCTAGACTTGGCAAAACTTTCAGAATTTCAACTAAGTGGCATAATTTGCAAAAGAAACGACAGAGATTCAGCTACTTTCAAGAGTTCAAACAGTGAATGTCAAGTTAAAAGATGAAGAAAAACCATTATTTTAAACAATATTTTATTTATTCATTTTCAAGCAGAGAGAGAGAGAGAGAGAGAGAGAGAGAGAGAGAGAGAGAATGCACCAGTGCACCAGGGCCACCACCTTGTGGGTCTGGCATATGTGGGTCCTGGGGAATTGAACCCAGGGCCTTATGCACTGGAGGCAAGTGCCTTAACCACTGAGCCATCTCTCCAGCCCAGAAAAACCATTATGACCAATGTGGAAACACGTTATCACATGCAATGCTGTAGTTCAACCCTGAACATGACCAACATGGTTTCACAGACCAATGAGGAAAGCTCTGAGGATCCAGTGGCTAAACAGGCAGAGATCTTGTATGTCTGCTTCACCACAGAGCAAATGCAAATCCTCAGTAGGCATCAGAAGGACATCAGGCTTATTGTAGGACCAGAGCTTCCATATTACAATGAGACACACATGATACAAATGAAATATGCAAAAGAAGTCGGAATATGTTAGGGAGCTGGCATGGCAGAGACTACCAAAAGGGAAATGTTTTCATTTTTCAAAAGGCCATTTGGAAATATGAACATAGTTTTTGAGCCAGAAATTTAACTTCTAATGTATTGGTAATGTATTTATCTAGTTTTTGGTGGGGGGAGGGGGCAGAGAATGGAGACTTCAGCATAAGAAACTGCCAACATAGAGAATTAATAGTACATTTGAAATAATTGCAAACATTAAAATTGGTGTTCCTTAAAGATGTGGAAAATACTTGTGATAAAACTTTAAAGCAGAACAAAAACTGCTGTTCTGTATGCAAGGCAATATATTGAAAAAACAATGAATTAGGTTAAAACAGTAATTTCTTTGAGTTGGGGTTATGATTTGCCATAGTCTAAACAATTGGCTACCTTTGACTTTCTCTGAAATGAATGCATTTGATTTTCATATCAAAAACAAAACCCACAGAAGTGGGTAGAAGCAGTTAGCTAAGCGGTGTAATTTGTCAGCTGTGGGAACTTGGATGAGCCGGTCCTCGAGTGTCTGCCATTGACATCTGCCAGTTTCAGTGGCGACCTGTCAAGCTGTCATGGTTCTCACACATATAAGTGATTGTAATGAAGTCAGTATTCAGCTTAGGTAAACTCTGGTTGCACAATCCGGGGTACCTCACCTTTGCTTGTTTTCTTCCTGACCACTGAAGTTCACCAACTACTTTTTCTTTGTATGATTTCCTCTGCTTGAAGAAACATAATGCACCAGAGAACTGCAAGACCTGATCACACTTATGCCCATTGGTTTCCAGCCTCTCCTGACCTGGAGTTACAAGTTGAATTTTCATTGGAACACTTTTTTCTTTCGCCTTTGACCTTGAGTTAGTCTGTACTCCTCACCCTTTTTAAAATGTGGCCTTTTGACATCTTCTCTGCACCAGCAAGCTTAAAGGAGACAGAAGAGAGCACAGGAATCCTTGTTAGGAACCCCCCAGTCTTTATATATTGGGAAAATAAATGAAATGTTCTCTCCCTCTGATTCCTTCTTTGGTTCTTCAGCCTTCAGTCTTGAAGGAGTCAACGTTGGGACAAGGTGAGTTCTCTGTGTCTATCACTCTGATGTGACACTTTCCCATAAACTTGGGCTGAAGTTTGGGAGTGGGGAGTCTGTTAGCAAAAATAAGGAAAAACAAATGATTTTTGAGTCTGTTGAGGTTTGTTTTTGAGAAAATGCTTTTCAAACCATCTCGGGAATCCTGAGATATCTAATACGCTCGTGGCTCCTTTCCACTTGGGAATATGTCATAAACGGCTGGACCATTAATTCAGGGCTCCACCTTTTGCACAATTCAGAGTTGAAATTTTCGAAGAGGCTCGCCACCTTGCTTTCATAAACAGTGGGTGTTTACTTTCTTTCCACTGAAATAACCACTGCGAATACCCCTCTGAGAATGTATATTTCCAGACACCAGGTAATCAGAGCCTAGTTGTTCTTAGAGTTTGTGTTTTTTTTTCCAGAACCAAATGGAAAATAATTGCTCTAAAGTACCCACTTATGAGGGTTTCTGCTCATCACTGTAATTGCTGGCAGTCACTGGCTTTTCTGCCACAATAAATTCCCAATGATTCGGTAGCTTCTATGGGGGCTAGGGGATGAAATAGATTGTTCGGTTAATGTTAACGTCCAGTTTTGATTTGATTTCATATTAGTATTACAGTTTGTCCATAAACTAAGATAAAAAGTGGTGCCCAGCCCTATTATTCAGAGTAGAAGAGAATGGGATCAGAACTTGGTCAGCCTTACAGTATTTAAACAGGAGCTCTCAGTGGGACTATTTACTCGGGAACATTCTTTATGTCTTTCCTTGTGTCAAAAGAAGTTAATTTATTGACTATATAAGCCTTTGATGAACACAGCAGCTGGCAATGAATCCTTGAGCTGTGGCACCAATTTCCCTTCTCCAATGCTCTCTCTAGCATTGAGAATGGTTGCAAGAAAAACGAAAAATACCTTGATGATAATGCATGCCAAGAACTTACATCCCGGGATTGATGGGATCCTAATGTATAGGATCCCAGCCTACTTTGTAGGGTTTTTAGTTAAAGGTTATTGTTACCTTTGCCTATTTTCTGTTTCTTAAGTAGATTGGGAAATACGTCTAGTTTTCATCTTTGCATAAAAATGGCTGTTCCTTGCCTTGCTGAGATTTTATCAATTCACTGAGGAGTCACCATTCACTTCCCAAGGCCTGTAGAGTTTATATCTAAGTCTCCTCCAAGTTCATGTGTATTCTCTGTGTGGTGTGAGTCACTGATGAGCTACCAAATGCCAGCCTTCCTCAAGCTCTGTCCTATTATATACCACATTAGATGCCTCAGCCAATCAGAGCCCATCCTCCAGGGTCTATGTCTAACATAGCTGAAAAAAAAAATAAATCAAAAGAAAGGACTGCTTTTGTCATGCTTTAAATTTTCCAATTCAAAGTGCAGAGAGAGCTTTTCAATATTAACTGTTTCAGGCAGCTTCACTCTAACAAAACGAAACAGAGGATGCCAGAAATGCAAGAAAGCAAACAGTCTGTACGAAGCTACAGGAGGTGATTTCAAAGGGATAATCCTGTGCCAAGAATGTCCCATTTGTCAACTAAGGGTGAATCAAGTAGACAACAAGCAGGAGAGCTTGGTTTGGACCAAAAGCAATGAAACAGGAGTTCAGACTTTGACAATTGAACATAAATTGTCCCAAGCGCAGGAAAGCAGAGTAGACAAATCACTAGCTCTTAAGTGATGCAGTGAGCAGGCTCTCACCTCACAGCAAAACCAGCATTCCCTGTCCTGTGCCTGATCATCTGTTCAGAGGGCTGCAGAGGTAGCCTGTATCCAGCACAGCTCCAGCGATTTGAAAACTATGCTGAAGGGAATTTCTTAAGAAAAAATAAAATAAAACAAAACTCAGTGGGTATTTCAGACGTGCAAAGCAGTAACCTAATTTCTGGGCTGACTGAGGAAAAAAATAACAAAGTGCCTAATTTTTCAATGCTGGATCATTTCTGGAAGAAATAACTCAATAAAAGAATATCCATCAAAGTCTTTCAGAGTTAAACCAGGAAATTTTCAGCTGTTTGGATGAATAACCTTAATGCCTAGTAATATAAACTGCATTTGTCTAACAGTGGAGAGTCTGAAATGTGTTGTGATGCAAATTTAACTTGGAAGAAAGCTTGCAATGCCATGAAAAATTGTAATTTAAAGATTTTTAAATCTAGAGTCAAATGAACATGAGTGTACTGTATATTTTGCTATAATATTTGTCCTATAAAATGTTTTGTTAATGTAGTTAAGGGATGAAGGGAGTTAAATATTTTAGCCTTTCTACCCTTAATTTTGAAATTTGGGACATTGAGTAGTTATCCTGGAATTAAGGAGAAATCCTCTGTGTATTCTATGCAGGAGGGCTATGGGTCAAATAGTTTGCGCCTTGTTTTTGACTAGAGTTCCTATAAATCTTTGCTATCTGATTGGCTGAAGTGTTAAGTGAAATGAGCTTCATTCATATGCTATCCGAGTTTCCCATCTCCTTCCTCTGTGTGGAGCATTGATTTGCTGTTCATCTGGCTTGCACATAGTGCCTCATGCAAGTACCTGATTTCTTTGTGATGGTGGAACTGAGCGAGAGGATCTGTTATGGTTTGAGTTCAAAAGGCTCTCCCATAGTCTCGTGGTTTGAATGCTTGCTCCCTGGCTTGTACATTATTTTCAGAAGCTATGGAAACGTTAGGCAGTACCGCCTATCTGGTGAAAGTAGATTACTAGGGAGTGGGTCTGTGAAAGTTATGGCCTGACCCCTGCTTCGGGCATGCTGCTCTCTGGTGTCTGGTGATGTGAGGAACTTCTGTCACATGCCCCCACCATGAACACTGCCTGAGACCCTCTGAAATCATGAAGTAAAATAAATCTGTCCTCACTTAAGATGTCAGCATGTGGGCATAGTGTAACACAATCTTCCTGCTTTGGCCACTTATCAAGGTCTTATAAAATTATTTCCCTCTGAGTTATTAATGACCCACAGGTAGTTTATCCAAATAAATTAATATACTCTTTGAATTTTGTATGGCATCTTTGTGAGTCCAGATACAACTTCAGGTGGCTGCCAAGAAAATCAAGGAAAAACTCAGGGTATCAGTACTCAGCGGAGGTGAGGATCCAAAACTGAAAAGACTTCTGGATGATGGAAATACGTCTCAATCCAAACCGTTCGGGGAGCTCAGGTTCTATTTGCTGGGCTCTCGGTACACATTTTAGTGTCCCTGTGTTAGGTTGTGCTTCCAATCAAAACATAGCATTGCATAGTCACTGCTGGTGCCATTAGCACCATGCATTTGCTATTCCTGGAGCCATGAAAAGTACAAAGACATCAGCATCCAAAATTGCAGGATGTCTGCTGCTGCTGCTTGGGAGGAAGTCCCTGAGAAAGTGCTGGAGTACTCTTTCAATCCCTCAGTGGACGCAAGGAAAACCAGGAGCCCTACCCCCTAGGGATGGCTTACTCCTCAGAACCAGGGGATTTTAGTGCTTTTGATAGATGTAAAAAAATAATACTATGTCAACTATATGTCATGGAAAAACACATTCACTGCTGGGTTCAAAACAATCAGAATCTGAACACTCACCTGATTTCCAAGATGATCCATTAACTAATATATTTCATGTGTGCTTTTGCTCAGTGTGTAGTCCACAGCAATGAATGATTAAAAAAAATAGCATGTTTCAAGGGCTGAAGAGATGGCTTAGCGGTTAAGGCAAAGTTTGCCTGCAATGCAGAAGGACCAGAGTTCAATTCCCCAGTGCCCATATAAAGCCAGATGCACAAGAGGGCACATGTGTCTGGAGTTCATTTGCAGTGGCTGGAGGCCCTGGTGTGCCCACTCTCTCTCTCTCTGTCTGCTTCTCTCTCTCTCTCTCTCTCTCTCTCAAATAAATAAATAAAATATTGTAAATTAAAAAATAAAAAATAGCATGTTTCAAAATACATCAGGCAGAGCATTGCCAATTTTAATATAATAAAATATTAAGTGATAAGTACACATTGTGCCATAGTTTAATACTTCTTATTCTGATTGGTACATAAAACAATATTTCTTATGATCTATATCAGATTCCAGGACACCTGATAATATTCTTCAAATGGTTTCATGAGAAATTATCATTATTTTAAGGTTTATAAACTATTTCATACAAGGACTTCCATCTACCAAGCCTAATATCCAAACCACCAGTAAAGAAAATAAATCACATTAAATCCAAGCAATGCAATATTAATACCTACAGAAAGGAGAGTTGGCAAGAGGATTGTATAGGAATTTTAGTGAACAAACCTTTTTCTGCTCCCTTTCTGCACATGGCACAGGGCTGCTTCAACTTCCCCAAAAACTAATTTGAGATTTACTCAGGCTGTGAAACCTGATGAGGAAAAATCCATTTCACTGATTGTTCACTAACCTGGACATCTCTCACTTTTCCCCTTTCTTTCTTTCTTTCTTTCTTTCTTTCTTTCTTTCTTTCTTTCTTTCTTTCTTTCTTTCTTTCTTTCTCTCTCTCTCTCTCTCTCTCTCTCTCTCTCTCTCTCTCTGTCTCTCTCCTCTCTCTTAGAGGACAAGGCAAAGTTATTTATAGACCCTATTAATTTAGCTTAAATGATTCTAGCTACTGGCTATGTGTAATCAGCTTTTTCCTCCTTTCTGCTGCAAACATATTGGATGAGAGATTAGAAAAATGTATCACTTAAGAGCATCTATAACTGTCTCTATAATGCAAGTTTGGCTATCAGACCTCACAAAATATAGGCTGAGTCCTCTATGGGAGGAGGTCAGATTGATCAATGGTGCTTAAAACATGTGGATACTGAAAGAGCCCCCTAATGTCACACTGAATGGAATTTGAGTGTCCTCTCCTGTGTTTTCAAGCACACATAGCTAATTCACAATAGGAAATAAAAAAAAATGGATTTGAGGGAGATTCCTACCAGGAGATTAGGGAAGGGCTTATTTGTGGGCACCACTGGAAGGTTTTGTTTCTCCCTGGGTAACTAGCCTTCCAGTTAATGAAGTGTCCATCCTTTAATTTAATGGGCCAGGCTGTTCTTTCATAGCAGTGGGAGGCTGTTGCCTGCATGGTCCTAGGGAGACAGTAGATGGGAGAATTTGCAGCACTATAGCAAAATTTTCTCTCTGATAGTGGGGCCAATTTAGAGCCCACGGCGCTATTACTTGTCAGCTCCCAGGGGTGATGCTGGAATGCAATCACCCCGGCTGGAACCTTAGACAGACAGCACCTTTCTCCAACCTTACCTGGTGTGAGGGAGCAGGTGACTTGATTTAATTTTTTTAATTTCAAAATTTGAAAACAATTACCCAAATAGCACTAAAAATTCCATTACATTTTAGGGAAAAATTTACATTTTCTTTAGGGTAATGAATTTTTTCTTCTTGAGCTCTACAATTGTGTGTGTGTGGTTTTTAAATCCATCTATAATCTCAATCTATTCTTCTTTTATTTATTTTTTCCTGACCCATTGGAATACACTGACTTTGAGCACAAGCCTCATCCGGCCCACAACTTCCATTTATGAGAGAGTCAGAAGCTTGGGCCCAGGGTTCCCCCTGTCCCTCCTGGCACAGTTTCACTACCAGAAATTGGGGCATCCTGATCACACTTCCTCCCTGGTGTAATATGTAAAATTGGCATACCATCCCTCAGTTCATGTGGGCAGGTTTGTTACTGGTGAATCAAGCTGCCTCCTCCTGGGCCAGGGTCCTGCACTGCTCATTCCAGAAATGCAGCCCTTCCTTTCCTACGTCTCTGCATCCTGGTCTATGGACATCGCTCTCCAGCCACCTATTGGCTATATAGTTCTCATTCCATGCTAGCATCCCTGACCACCAAGTGTTTGCTGGTCCTTCCATTTCTTTCATTAATGAGTGATTAAATCTTGATCCTTTGAGCCATGGTCTTGCTATGTAGCCAAGGTTCGCCTCGACCTCAGGATACTTCTGCTTTAGCTCCTGATTGCTAGCATTAGAGACAAGTACCACAGTGACTGGAAAGACTGGATCACTTTAATGTATCCTTTCCTTTTTGTTGAGATGTTGACCAAGAATTTCAGCACCACTGGGACAATATGCCTGATTGACCTCTCGAAGGCAAACACTGTCATGAGCAACATAAGGGTCTGCATCCCTTCTCCCTGCTGTGCACTTTCTGCTTGGCACTTTCTCCCTTCTCTGATTCAAAATTATAACAATGATTACTCTTTACTAAATACTTCCTACCTCCCTAATTAGGGGACACAGAGCACAGAAGGATTGACCTCTGCTTTAGATGACCCTGCTAGTTCATAGTTGCCTGAATTTCTACCTATTTCTTTTTGTTATGTGTGTATGGTGTAGATGTGTGTGTATATACATGTTTATATGCATATGGGTGCATATGTATACACATATATCTATATGCATATATATAATCTATATGTATATATACATGCATATATACATACATGTATGTACATATTTATGTATAGATGTATATTGCATATACATATACGTATGCATGGAAGCCAAAGGTTGCCATTGGGTGTGTGGTGGTTTGAATGCATGGATGTTCCCCACAGACCCAGGAAGCTTTGGATTAAGCTTCCTGCTTAGTCTTCAGCAGGCAAAGCCCTGTTGGAACAGTCACTGGGGGTGGATATCTAGTTCAGCCCTACTAGGTGTGTTGCAAGTGAGCTTGAGCTCTAGCTGCATGTGCTTGTTGGTGTTGGCTTCTCTCTCTCTTTGCTGTGGATGATGAAGTGAGCCATCTTCCACCATGACGATGTTTCCCCTGGAATCTGAAATCCTGAACTAAACCCTTTCCTTCCATAAGCTGCTCTGTTTGGGTGTTTCTCCCAGCAGTGGGAAAGTAGCTCAACAGGGTGCCTTCTTCAATTGTTCTCCACAGTATTTTTGAGGCAAGGTCTCTCACTGAACCCAGAACCCACAGATTTGGGGAGACGAGCTAACAGCAGTCCCTAGGAATCCCCTGTCTCCACCTCCCTAGCACTGGGATTACAGGTGTGTGTCACCATGCCTGGCATTTCTGTGGGCGCTGGGGATCTGAACAGCTCACTGACTGAGCCATCTTTCAGCCATGTGCCTACTTCTCAAGGCCTCTAAACTTCGTTTTTCTTGTTTGTACATGGACTGATCGAGATTACCTAAAACATTTAGCAAAATGTCTTTCAGATTGTAACTGCTTAATTGACAGAAGCTATTTTTATGGTTTCTGCTCATCTGAAGGGTTGTTTAACTTCTATTACAAATAACCATGATTTGTGATAAGTGAAGCTATGGAAATAAATGAAACTGAGGTTACAGGAAAAGTGGCATTTAATTCTCTTTGGAGACCTGGAGGAGGGGGAATTTTAGAGAAGTGATGATGACTGAGCTGGGCTTTGAGCACGGCCAGGAGTGTTCTAGAAAGACAAGGATGTTCTAGAAAGACAAGAAACCAAAGTGGCAGAAAACTCCACTCTGTCAGGCCAGCATTGCTCAAGTCGAGTGTTAGCGACATTCTGAGCTTGAGCAATTCTTTCTTGTTGGGGGGGGGGTCTGTCCTGTGCGAGATGGACAGCATCTCTGGATGCTACCTGTGATGCCAGTAGCATCCTCTTCTTCCACCAGTAGATGGTGGGGAGAAAAACGCCTCACTAGGGGAGAAACAAACCAGCAATGATAACAATACGAGGAGATATTGGATGGAAGAAGGGACCCAGTGGAGGTGTGCTGGGAAGAAAGGGAAAGAACGAGGGACAGGAGAAATATGATCCAAGTACACAAGGCAGTGCCTCAATGAAGTCATTACTTTGTATCTTACCTGAAAAATAAACAAACAAAAGTCAAACCTAACCTAGGGAACTCTCCAGAAGTATCTCTTCTTCCACTCCTACTCTTTTAACCTTTTGTTTTTTATTTTATTTTATTTTTAGAAAATAGGACTGTGTTCATAGGCTTTATGTGACTAAATTTCTCATCCCTTATCCAAATGGTCACATACTCAACGTGTTGGTAAATATGCATTTACTGGGCACTTCATACATGTGTCAAATGCCATACTAATCACTGAAGACACAAAATTCTCTCTCAGTCATGGTTTATGGTTGAAGCTTAAAGCTTAAAATGCACTCACTTTTTATATTTATAGATACCCATCATTCTTTCAGATTTCTGTTTAACTTTTGTGTTCTTACTCACCATATGGGTCTTTAAATTTGTTCTTATTTTTTAACTAATAGGCAATAATTTAAAATTGTACATATTAATGGATGATGGATTAATATGCTGTTTGATACTTTCATTGTATGACGTTTAAATATAGCTAAATAACAAATAGTTCTTTAAGGTGGTATTGCTAATTATTCACTCATAAAGAATATGAAATGCTGGTCTATTTTTTAAATATTAATTTCTGGTCTAATTGTTAAATATTAATCATACATACCTCCCTGAATGTAATAGTTATCATTCACTTCAATTCTCATTACATTGGCTGTTGGGGGGTCTTCTGAAGAGACCCTTCTGCTCTGTAAGGTGCATAAACTGCAGCCTCAGGCATGCATCAAAGCTTGATTCACTAAAGATACTTTGCATTTTTGCTCAGTAGTTTATGTTTTTGTTCAACATCGTATCTTATTTACAACCTATTGTTTGATTTATCTGCTTTAGTTAATACTTATAACATCCATATTCCAAACTCCTTTCATAAACATGCATGGGGTTGTTGTTATTTGTAACAATAGCAACACACAAGGGGAAGGGGCACACTTGCTCACACAGTGGTGTTGTCATGGTTTGATCCAGGTGTCCCCAACAAACAAATGAATGTGTTCTGATAGATCGATCCTCAGCTGATGGCAATTTGGGAATTAGAACCTCATTAGAGCTGTGTTGTTGGGGGTGGGCTTATGGGGGTTATAAGCCAGCTTCCCCTTGCCAGTGTTTGGCACACCTTCCTGCCATTGTTTGCAGTGCTGTGACGGAGGTGATGTCCAGCCCTCTGCTCATGCCATCGTTTTCCCTGCCAGGATGGAGTCTCCCCTCGAGTCCGCAAGCCAAATAAACCCATTCCTCTACAAGCCACTTTTGTTTGGGTTCTTTCTGCGCAGCAACAAGAAAGCAGACTGCAACAGGTGTGGTGCCAGTCATGACAAGATGATGTCTCAAAGGTGGACTCTGGTACAATGCATGCATGAGTAGTCAACATAATGATTGTAAATGGCTCAAGGGTTGGTCCATTCTCGAAGTGATATCAATTGAGAATTATTGAGTGCCATCCACTCAGAACACTTAGATATATTACATAAGAGAACAGTTTTTA
>PVHP010029194.1:0-22555 GCA_004024765.1 Zapus hudsonius
ACAATACTTGTTTCTCTGTTTCAATTACAAATTCAAACCCAGGCAAAGAAAAGAAAGGCGTCACGAGAGCAGGAAACAATGGACTTTCCAGGGCTGCTAAGCTTGAGCTGGACTCTGCAGGGCACTGGGCAGCTCACATCCACCCCTACCTCTCTCTCCAAGGGGGTATCCCTTCAGAGAACCAAGGGGAAATAAGGACATTTTCAGGTAAAGGGCCTCTATGGAGCTATGCAGGGCCCACCCTCCTTCCTTCCCACCTGCATCTGTCAGGGGGCCCAGATGCTGTGCAGAGCCATACTCGCTTCCTGACCGTTTCCAGCCATTGAATCGGCCTCTGGCCAGCTGACTGGGGACAGGGAGGAGGGAAATAGGGATGCCAACACATTATGTGCTCATACAGTGTATCTATTTTGGGATAATAAAGATTTAAAAAGAAAAAAGGAAAGCCGTGAGAGCTCATTGCAGAAATCGCATTTTGAGCCCAGTCAGCAAGGTTAAGTGAACCTGCAACTCTGTCCAGCTGCCCCGTTCTGAGGCCTCTCAGGGATCCCCCCATGGAGGGAGGGACAGGAAGATTTGTCTTTCAGGAAGGTTTGTCCTCTCTGGTCTCAGTGGTATGCTTTCTCGACCAGCACATTTGGTGGTGTTATGACCTGTTACGGCTGCATGACTGGATGCAGCCACCCTGCCAGTCATTCTGCTGAGTATTCCCTTTCCTTCACAGGGCTTCCTTTCTCCTGATTCTGACTGCTACCTACTCAGGGCTGTGCCTGCCCTCAGGCTGTAACATAAGACTTGTGCCTTATGTACCAGCCACTGCCACTCCCAACATCAACCACACTCCCTTTCTTTGGTAGCTGAATATCATCACAGACCTTACAGAGCCCAGGAGGAGCTAAGACCACAGAATAGCTCTGGAGGTCACTGAACCTCAGAAACAGTACACTGTGAGGTCACACAGTGGGGTACATCACCCTCAGAAACAGTACACTGTGAGGTCACACAACGGGGTGAATCATCCTTAGAAACAGTACACTGTGAGGGCACACACTGGGGTACATCACCCTCAGAAACAGTACAGTGTGAGGTCACACAGTGGGGTACATCATCCACAGCACCTGAAAGAACTGGATCCAGGCCAACTGTTGGGTGCGTCCTTACATACTATTATGAAGGACTGAATCCCAGAGCCTGTGTGTGACAGGGCATTCTCAGACTACTTAGCTAGAAAACTTTAATAGAAAATACCCCAAAAGAAAAAGCTCTGTGGTGGTTTGAATGCTTCATATGGTTGGGATTAAGCCTCATACTTCATTCCCAGCTGGTGGAATCCTTAGGAGGTGGAGCCTTACTGGAGGAGGGGTGTCACTGTGAGTGAGCTTTAGGGTAATATAGCCCAGCTCCAAGCCCAGTACTTAGACTACTTCCTGCTGCTGTGGAAATGTGATGTCTGGCTGACTGTCTGCTCCTTCGATGCCTTCCCTACCACGAGGGAAACTTCTTGAAATTGGAAGTCAAAATATACCCTTTCCTTTCCTAAGCTGCTTCTGGTTGGGCATCTTGTCCAGCAATGAGAAAGCATGCTACAGAAAATTAGTACTAAGAAGTGGGGCTGTTGCTACAGTTAACCTGATCCTGTGGTAAAAGCCTTTTTTGGAACTGGTTTATGGAGGAATATAGAAGGATTTGGAACTTTGGATTAGAGAAGCCTTCCAAAATGCAGAGAGAAATGTGGACTGTGGGGGGAGGCTTGGCTTATGAAATGTAGTGGTTTGATTCAGGTGTCCCCTGTAAACTTAATATGACCTGAATGCTTAATCCCCAGCTGATGGAAGTTTGGAATTGGAACCTTGTTGGAGGTGTGTTGTTGGAGATGTGCTTATGGGGGTTATGGTGGGCTTCCCCTTGCCAGTTTTTGGCACACCCTCCTGATGCTGTTTGCAGTGCTGTGGTGGAGGTGATGTCTACCCTCTGCTCATGCCACCATTTTCCTTGCCATGATGAAGTTTTCCCTGGAGTCCGTAAGCCAAAATAAACCCATTCCTTCATAAGCTGCTTTTGGCTGGGTTCTTTGTCACAGCAAAGAGAAAGTTAATTACAACATGAAATTTCAGAGGGAAAAATGACTTTGTCAGAAACTAGACTAGAGACATAGCTATGTTCTGCCCAGGTCCTCAGAATTTGGCAAAGTTGAATTTAGAAGTACTGGATTGATGTGTTTGGCAGAGGAGAATACAGAGCAGAAGGACATGACAAATATGAAGCTTGGTACAGGAGAAATGCAGTCTCAGGTCTCGTGGCCCAGAGTCACGTCAGCTGCAATTGTTTGAGTTTACCATCACTGCGATGGGCCAGCTGCTCTGCACTGGGAATGTAGAAGTGCTGATTCCTTGGAAAGGAGGGGGAGGGGCTGGAAAAGAACACTGAAGGAGTTTCCTGCTCCTCAAAGTCAGGTTTTACCTCCCTGGATTAACAAATTTTGCAGTGTTGCCCACCTGGTACTGATTTTGGAAGTATGACAAATGCAGGAAATAAGAGGGTCACTGGATCACAACACCATTCTAGAAAATATCACTGAGGCTAGGCATGGAGTCTTGCGTGGAGGCCATGGCATTGTGCCATGAAGACGAACTGTGGGTTGCAGTGGAGACACCAGGAAGCTGGAAATGTCAGGACCATGGGACAGCTGCCAAGGAAAGCTTCTGGTCTGGGTGGATTCTGCCCAGGCTGCCAGCAGCACAGCTTGGAGGGACAAAGGTGCTCAATCTCTTTCAAGTTCAAATGATTTCTTCACAAGTCCTTGGTGCTGGGCACGAAGCCACAGGATTTGATGTTTGTTTTGCTAATTTTCTATTTTGTATTGGTCCATCATTCCTTGATATGCCATTCCTCCTTTTTGGAATGGGAATGTTTATTCTGTGCCATTATGTGTTATAGTATATAACTTATGTTTTGATTTTACAGGGCTCACAGTTAAGAGACTGTCTTGAGTTTCAGGTGAGACTTTGGACTTGGGCCTTTTGAACTTGTTGGGATTGGAAAAGACTATGGGGACTTTTAAAGTTGGACTGAATGTATTTTGCATCATAAGATGAAAGTCTATGGAAATAATTCAACTATAATGTCAGGCTTGGAAGTATAGTCAGTTTACCATATACACGGACTCCATAGTCACGGATTCAACTAACTGCTACTGGAAAACACTTGAAATCTTTTCTGAACATGGACAGACTATTCTTGTCATTATTTCTTAGCTACACAGAATACCATCTATTTATATTCTGTGAAGCTTCATACCATCTACAGATATAGAGCATGTATAAAGGTTATATTCCATATCACACCATGTTATATATGTTAGAAACTTGAACTTCTGTAGATGGTGGTAAGATGTGGGATCCTGGAACCCATCCACTGAGGATACCTCGCCATAGCTCCAACTCCAGTGAGAGTCTCCTAGTGCAGTGCAGCATACATAATGCTAGAACATTATCCAAACGGGAAATGCACAGAGGTCTCGAGCGCAGTGAGCTGAACGTTATTAAACATGCTCTCATGTATGCATGGCCGTCAAGAGGTTGAAGATAGAGAAAAGAGAGAACGTGGCTAATCCTGATTCCTGATGAGAAAACATTTTTTTAGTGCTTCATGGCACATAAATATGGGTCACCTCCCTCAAACACTTCCAGAGACTGAAACTCAATGATGGAAAAGAAGCCTGCCAAATGCAGGGTCCTTCAGAGGAACAGGCTGATGCCCTGGCTATGGCTCCTTTGCAAATATAAGGAAGTCTCTCAAACAGCCTATCTGACATCCCTATGTAGCCATTGGGAAGGGACAGGTGTTAGGAAGGCTAGCTCTGTGCAGGGAGCCGGGAAACAACTCCACCTTAGACAATGCTTTGAGAGTATAACTGTCCCTAGCCAATCCCGTGGCGCCTGGAGGTGGCAAGCAGGAGCCAGCCAATCATGGGGCGATCCGTGTCCCTTTTCCCTATAAAAACAGCTGCTTTTTAGCGTTCGGGGCCCCTTGCTTCCTTCCCCCTTCAATCAAAGGCTCTCCATTAAAAGTGTGTTTTGAGAAGAATCCTCAAGTCGTGGTTGTTCTTCCTCGCTGGTCGGGGAGCTCGCCGCAGCTCTGGACTTATGCTAACCATCAGAGTAAGCCCTGTGAGGCAGAGATGCCAACATGAGCCGAGCCCCTTTGACTGCTCCTCAGTCTTACCGATTCCTGGGGAGTCTCTTCCTTGAGTTCCACCCACCGCAGATGTGCCTGAGGCTGTGTCCTCCACAAGAAGGGCAAAACTCTTACCCTGTGAAGCCCATAGCTGGGGACTGCTCCGGTGCAAAACATACATGTAAAAAACTCCATGTAGAGGGGTTCTGCACGTCCCCAGAACAACCCTGACTCCCCTGCATCCAGATCACTGACAGGCCAGGCCATCAGTGACCTGCCAGCTCCTTGACCCTGTGCTGGGGGATCAAACCCAAGGCTTTGCACATTCTAAGCAAATATTCTACCACTGAGCTGCATCCCCAGTCCAGTGCTCCCCACCTTCTAAACCTCTGCAGGCTGGAAGCAAACACAACCCACCTAATCACACCCCTCCAGTGTGTCTGGGCCACAAATTCAGGCCCCTAATGACACTCCTAACCATGGTGCCACCTGTCAGAGCCACCCACTCTACTGATGAGACAGTGACCATGCAGACAAGCAAATAAGACTTGTGCTCACCTCTGGTCTCCCTGGACACAAGACTGGGCGTCCTGGTGGGGCCTGCTTACCTCTCAAGCCCACTTCCTGCCACCACTACCTGGTACTGGATGTTTAGCGCTAGACCCCCTGACACACCACAGCCCTTGGGATACCTGCCTGGTCTGTATCTTTGTGCCAGCTAGGCCTGGCATGAGGGTTCTATAGAGCCCCACATTCTGACACACACACCCCTTGGGGTACCTGCCTGGTCTGGATCCTTGGGGTAGCCAGGTCTGGCTGTGAGGGTCCCATGGAGCCCCCCTCATGTAGTCTTTGAATTGCTAGTGGTGATGGGGACCCCAATGTGTCAGTAAAGCTAGACTGTGTGCAGGTCTCCTCTTCCATGTGTCCTCGACCCTGTTATCAAAGCACACGAGGTGAGCACTTGAAGTTGGTTTCTGAACTCTAGAGAGCTCCTCCCAGGCAGGAAAAGGCCAGGGTGCTATCTCAAAGGAGAAGCACCTGCCAGGTTCCTGTCATCTTGGAGATAAGGCTGATGTAACAAGAATAAAATATTTTAACAACATGAAGCAAGAAGCCCCAAGGCAAGGAAAAAGCAGCCAGTTTTTTGCCATTCAAGGAGGGCACTTACACAGGCTGAGTCATTGCCTTTGTTATTCAGGTATCATCAGTTGAAATCCCCACTCAAAGGCTGTGTGATCCAAGAAGCCCACCCACATGAAGGCTGAAGTGGAGCTGGCAGACACAGTGGGGCTGGGGTCAGGAAATGCATCCAGGGCTCTTATATGAGGCACAGCCAGAGGGTATCAGGCCCAGGTAAGGGAGCAAAGTGCCCCCAAACAGCCACTTGCTCTCACCCTGCTTTAGAGGGGTGTGCAACACTGCACTCACTAGGGCTGGCTCCCCTCCTCTGGCCAGCTTCTCTCTTGGTCTACGGGTGGGAGTGTGGGACAAAACTCACCTCAGTGTCCATTCAGCAGGGCAACTGGAGAAGGGTATCTGCATGGCTGCCCTCCACTCCCATAGGCCAGAAAATGACAAATAAGGCCAAATCACTGCCTCAAAACGACGTCCTCTGGTGAAAGGATGTGAATACAGGCGAAGAAAGCCACCACCAGGGGATGCAGAGTTGGACAGATGGGAGCTCTGTTCTACATCCTGGTGGGTTAGAGGTGTCTCCGTTCTATCTTTTTGGGATCACTTACCCTCGTCACCATCATCATAATCATCACCACCATCACCATCATTTGCTGGGAAAAAAGAAAACTGTTCTCGCCAGGCGTGGTAGCACACACCTTTCATCCCAGCACCAGAGATAGGAGGATTGCCATGAGTTTGAGGCCACCCTGAGACTACATGGTAAATTCCAGGTCAGCCTAGGCTAGAGCAAGATCCTAACTCACAAAAGAAAACAACCCCTCCCCCCAAGAAAAAACAACAACAACAACAACAAGAAAACCTCTTTCTCTCCTTGCAAGTGACATGATTTTCTATGGAGGAAAGTAACAGACTCTGCAAAAGCCCTCTGAAAAGTAAATCTGGTAGAATGAATGTTTCTCATTAGAATAAGAACCCCACGTCAGTCAGCTATTCCTCAGCAACAAGTAGCCAAGATGATGGTCTTAGGAAGGGGTATCTTGACACACAGTTCTGGGGGCTTCAGTCCATGATCCTTTGGTCCCATAGCCACCCAGCACAACATGGTGGAAGGACACTGAGAAGCCAGACCACCATGTGATGTTGGGGTCTGAATGTACGTGTAAGCATTCTATTTATTAATGGATTTCATGAGACCTCCACCCTGGCAGCTCCTTACACTGTGTAGTACACAAGGCTCAAGCCTACTCACCTCCCAGCTGAATGCTCACTACAACAGGAAGCTTGTCCTAGAGGAAGGACATGAGCAACTCAGCCCTGTCCCACGGCTAAACTTTCCTTCTGTGCCCAGCACTATTACTTGGGAATAATAGCGCATTGCCCAAAAGCTTTCTATAAAAAGGTCATTTCTAAATCTCAAAAAGATCTTGCCAGGCATGGTGGCTCATGCCTTTTATCTCAGCACTCTCAGGGGTAGGGGGTTGTGGGGAGGTAAGTAACAGGTATGAACCCGAAGTTCTAGAATATGTTGAAAGCACAGGCTTTCAACACCCCAAACCTTCTAGGGGAATTTCCATGAGTTTGAGGCCAGCTTGGGTTACAGAGTAAGTTCCAGGTCTGGGCTAGATTGAGAGCCTGCCAAAAAACAAGAGACAAAAAGATCTCAGGGGCTGGAATGGTCAAGAGCACTTCTGGTCAAGCATGAGGGCCTGAGCAGCCTAAGGACTGTTCAAGTTCGATCCCCAGTGCTCACACACAACAGCTGGCTGTGGCCATGCATGTATGGTAACCCCAGTCCCTAGGGGAGCAGAGACCCAAAAATCACCAGAGCTCACAAAAAAGTGGCAAGCTGCAGGATCAGTAAGAGCCTACAGCTCAAACAAGAAGGGGCAGAAGAGCAGGACACCCAGCATTCCACTCTGGCTTCTGCATGCGGTGTCACGTGGGCATGAACCACACATGCACACACATGTCACATGCACGCAGATATGCATGCATACACACACAAAAGAAAAGGCTACTACTACCCTGTTTGTTTATATATGATCTGACATCGCTATAGTTCTAAAGGGGTTGACAAAAGGTGCACGATGCTTATTCAACATGGAGTAATACTTTTTATATGTATAATCAAGCAGACACTGAACTTTAGTAGTATGTTGCTAAAACAGAAAAGCCCTTTAAGTTTAAAATTGTAGTTGTATTCATAATAAGAGGAATTAAAGAGAATCTAAGATTGAAATCCAGTTGTTAGAGTGAATTTTTCAAGTAATTTGAGCATGGCTAAGGGGAGGGTGACCTGAGAAAGTGATGATTCCCAGCTGAACACCTGCTTCACTAAAATAAGAATAAGGGGCTCCTAAGGGCTGAATTTTGTCACTAGGAAACACAGTCACTATACAGTTCCATGCATTCAGGCTTTTTCCCATTGCACCTGAAAACTTCCAAATCTCAGGAGAGAGTTTAATCCAGAAGAGACTTCTGACTCAGTGTTTCCAAGCCATTTGTTTTAAGAATATTTGTTAAGTCAAATGTTGTAATGCAGGTAGTTTTGTTTCCACTGAACCGTTTTTTAAATTCAAAGTTCTTGAAAGCATTAGATGAAATTAGCTAGTAAGTGTATGATTGGAGGGGCTGCGGCTTCAGGCATTGCTATCACTGCTGTCACACCAGAGTCTGAGAACTGACTCAGGGTTGACACCACTGCTCTTTCCCTGTGTGGCCCACGGGATCTGAACTACTCTAGCAAGCTGAATATCCTGCTGTCTGCCCAGTGATGACCGAAGGCACAGGAGAGGTCATGTGGTCCGGCTGGTTTTCACACCCCCATCACCTGACACTGGGGTACAGCATCCTTTTCAGAAATCCTCGGAGTAGAACAGCCCTGTCCTTCACGGCTGATACATCACAGTAGACGCACGCTCTCAAGCCTGAGGTTGTCCTCCAGTTCCTGCTCCTGGGAGTACCCGGAATCCCTAAACTCATCTTGCCGTCTAACTCCTTTTGCTACTCCACCCCCTGAGCACAGACGGCCTGGCTAGTCTCTTCCAGAAACATCCCAGAGCAGATTCCAGAACAAACCTTGTCCCTTTGGCTGTGCTGTGCTTCCTTCTGGGACAATGTGACCGCACCAGTTCTCAGAGTCCCTTGGTATATTCACCTCGCTAACATGGAGACATCTGAAGTGATGCAAGTCTCAGCACACTGACACACAGGACATAGTACTCGTCAGACTTGGGCAGAGTCCCTGTCCACTATGGCCAACCGTGGCTCTTCCTATACCTGGATTTGCTTCCCAAATCACCTGACTCTGGCTGGATGGGCACAAACAGTTCTGCCTCTCTGCATCTGGACACCCCACATCTGCTTCAGGGGGGTAAAAGAGGCAGCCTTCACATCTGGCCCATCATCCACACTGTGCCTCGCCCTGCAGCCTTGGTTCTAGGTTGAAATTCTCAGCACCCATGAACCTCGATCTGCTTCCTCTAAGCCTCTCTGGGTGCTCCATCCACATGTATTCCTGGCCCTCAGACACCAAAGTGTTCTCCAACACAAGAAGCCCTGCTCATCCCTGCTGGCCACAGAGAGGATACCCTCCTCTCTAGCTGTGGCTCTTAAGCCCAGTTTCGCTGACACATGTTCTCCCACTGAGCCTGGACTGTGATGGATTTATTTATTTATTTGGTTTTTCGAGGTAGGGTCTCTCTCTAGTCCAGGCTGACCTGAAATTCACTATGTAGTCTCAGGGTGGCCTTGAACTCACAGCAATCCTACTACCTCTGCCTCCTGAGTGCTGGGATTAAAGACGTGCGCCACCACGCCCAGCTTTGTGAGGAATTTTTTTATTACCCTGGCTGACCAGAGAACCCCAAGTGATCAGGGCTAAAGTTTCAGGCATGCATAGTCATGCCTGGATTTTTACAAGGGTTCTGGGGATCAAGAACTCTTATCTACTGATCCATCTCCCCAGCCCCTCCTGGGCCAACTTCATTAGATAGATTTTGTGCTCCAATCTTCCTACTTTCAAATCTACTACCAAACTCCCACAGTGCACGGTGTCACTTGGATGCTCGGTCACAGACTGCAGGGGTAGAGAATGTGAAGGAGATGTCTTGCCTCATGGATTTCAGCCAATCTAACCTCCTAGTTAGCTCAATTTTGACCTGATACCAGTGTCCCATGGAACACAGGCTTACCTTGCCTCCCAGGGCTCCTGGTGGGTCCTTCTGTGGGGTCAGGTAGT
Source organism: Zapus hudsonius (assembly GCA_004024765.1). NCBI lineage: Eukaryota > Metazoa > Chordata > Mammalia > Rodentia > Dipodidae > Zapus > Zapus hudsonius. Next base: position 9,557 of record PVHP010029194.1, read on the forward strand.
CTGCCACAAGCCTGGAGCCCATTTCCCACACCTTCCAGGCACATGGAACCATTGGCTGGCATGCCCAGGGCGTTTATGTGTGTGGGGATGGGCTCAAAGGTAGGGTCCAGCTCCAAGATCAACCTGTTGAGTTGTTCGATGGACTGATCAATGTCCAGAGTGGGGGAACTTGGGGAGGGTCCTGTGTTCAGCTCCAGATGGGTTCCATTCACCATTTTGTCACCAGGAAACCTGGGCTGGAGCCCCTTGCCAGGACAGGGTGGCTGTGGGTCAGGGGGATATGGCCCATTGCTGATGCCCCTCTGGACAGCCACTCTGCTGCTAGCCCCTCGGGTGGGGGTGACTGGGACACGGGCCTGGACAAGGCTAGCACCGCCTGCTGCACTGTGGCTTCCCAGCCTGGTCTCCCCGTCAGGAGCAAAGCTGTACTGGTGGGCAGCTACCATCTGCTGCTGGCGCACCCAAGTCTGGGTGGGGTAGCTGCCCTGTCCGAAGGCCTGGGTGGGCGCAGGCCCTGAGGACTTCCTCCGCAGGAGCTGCAGGGGCTTTGGCTCTCCGGCCCTGCACATCTGCTCCCGCTCATAAAGGGCCTCCACCCCAAGGCCCAGGTCAGGAGTGAGGCCTCCATGTGGATCTTCACCGACACTATTGCCAAAGCCATCAGACAGGAGGGAGTTCTGACTGCTCTTGTGGCAGGTAAAGGGACCCAGGTGGGCCGACGACTGTGGTCCTTCCGAGGAGGAGAGAGTGCCCAGGCTGTCCACACTGTGCAGGTCGTGGTGGGGCATCTCATCATCCAAAATGTCTGTCTCCCGGTCCTTCAGAGCAACGTCTCCGTTCACATGGACCTGGGCTGGCACCACGTGGCGTGTCCCACCATACTTACTGCCCACATCAGCCATGTCCTTCAGAGAGCTCCCAGAATCTTCCAGGCCAAAGCCACTGAGCAGCTGGTCCAACTCAGCCTTCTCCTGGGGACTCAGGCCCCTCCGTGCTCCTGGGCCTGGGCCTGGGCGCTCCTCGGTCTTATCAGTCCGGGTTGAGGCAGTAGAGTGACCTGAGTCACTGCTGACTGACAGGGTGTGGTCACCGTGGTCTGGACTGCAGGTGGTTGGCATGCCTTGGGAGCTGCCCGGGATGCCTGGGTCTGAGGAGCTCTTCTTCCTCACCTTGGCATATAGGCTGCCATCCACCGGGCCCTGCGTGTGCGGCACTGTGGGGAAAGCAGGACACAGGCTGTAAGTCAGGGAGGAAGGGAGCACCCTGTCACAGTGGGCATGTCCACTTAGCCTCTGCAGAGTGAATGAAATAAAGAGTATAATCGAACATTTTCTGGTGTGTGTTGTTTGCTGTACTAAGAATAGGCTAAGAATCAAACCCAGGGCATCGTGCATGCTAGGTGAGTGCTCTACCACTGAGCTACACTCCAGCTTCAAGTCAGAGTGTTCACATGGAGGAATCTCTCTCTCCTCTCTCCTCCCTCCCTCCCTCCCTCCCTTCCTCTCTCTCTCTCTCTCCCTCCCCCTCTCTCTCCTATATAGAAGCTTTGGGATTTTTTATTCTTAGAATCCTTAGTGGGCTCATAAACCCCCAAGAATTGTTCATCTAAGTCAAAGGACTTCCATTCATGTATCCAACATTGCTTGAGCCTGCAGGGTAATAATCTGTCATTAAACCGACAGAAAGTATGTCGTTCTCTCAGCATTCTGAGATCTGTTCAAATCTAAATAGGCAACTCACTGGAAAGAGAGCAGGTGGGGAAATGGTCTTTTCGGTACAGAACTGCATCTCAGGGCCACACAGGCGCCTGCTGACTGTATCAGGAGCTCGCCCCTTGAAGCAGGTCTGCACACACTGACCTCAGGCAAACACAAATTAGGCCCACAGTGTGGGTGGGAAGAGTAGAACCCTGTGCTGTTGTTATTAATTAGGGTCTTGTGACCTCACCGGAGACTCCCAAGCCACACACTGCTGACTGGCAACTCTGATCCTCTCAGCTACATAGCTCATCACAGCAAGAGTAAGCTGAAGCTCGCAGTCACACATCTCCCGGCAGACCTCCCCTACCTTCTTCTACTTTCTGGGCTGCAACAGTGCAGGCGTTCAATAACAAGGGAACCACTGATAGCTGGCAACCCACGCTATTGGGCACCTGGAATGTAAGATGTGAGCCACCACTGCCTGCCTGGTGGTGACTGAGCCTGCTTCTTCAGCAACAGGGGGGCTGGGGGAAATCCTGCCCTACGCATGCGCCTCACAGCCCCTGGGCTCAAGCCCAGACACTGGGTCAGTCAGCAGTTACAGGCTTTTTTGAAAACGCTGGGCTGCGCTGACATGTTGGAACGAGCCTGCCTGCGAGGAGTAGAGATGCCATGCTGAGAGCTCCCATGGCCCCAATACACAGTCCCTGAAAAGATGTTTAGCCTGGGCTTTATCCTGTTCCCACTGTGCTGTAGGAGAAGTGTGCCAAGAAGAGGGGGCGAGGATGCAAAACGCTGGCTATAGCCTAATCTGTTATAACAGAGATCAGGGAGGGAGAATACAGCAGAGCAGCGACATACACGTGGGCATGTACAACTTGGGCATTAAAGTTTACAAGGTCAAAAATAAACTAAAACTCTGAGCATATGCAGCTAGTGATGTGTACATGTGCTGGACTGAGCGTGTGCTGGTCACTGAGCACCTGTCATAGGAGAGGTACATGACACAGTTTGTCTCATCTTGTAGTCTGACCTAACTAGTGACCTTGGCTTTATTGCTTGATTAGTAAGATTAGAGGCTCTAAGGGTGTAACTTACTCAAGTTCAAGCAGGTATCAGGAGGCAGATGCAGGCCTAGAATCCAGGTTCTGGAGCTCAGGTGAGCTAGTGGCCAGACACCACTGACTTTTCTGTCAGGGCTGGGAGCACATACACCTGAGGCTTCACTGGTGGCCCTATCCATGAGGAATCACACAGAGAGAGTGAAGAAACTGAAAACACCACTATACCCATCTCTGTGCAAATCTCTGGGAAAATGCCTCTAAATTGTAAGTCCTATGCAATGTTACTTCTACAAATTCAAAAGCCTGCCACATAACTCATCTGCTGAATTACCAGGGCTGTGTAAAAGAATCACCCCTTTAAAAAGCTCTGGCACCAGAACCTGCCTCAAGCCCAGGTTTACCTTGCGCCTGCCCTCAAGGTTCCAAGAGCCAGGGAGCTCACCTTGATTTCAGTTTCCTAGCTATCAAATAGAGGCTGTTTGTAGAAGGGTCTGTGTGCTGGCTGATGTGAGAACTAATACGAGCACACAAGCGAGTGTTTTTATAGTCCCTATGTAAATGCCAGCTCAATGTGGCATCTGTTCGGAATGCTCTACTGCAGGAAAACTCAACTCTGGAAGACCTGGTACACACGCTCCTGTTCTACACAGTGTGAGGAGAGTGAACTGATGCCCCTCCATAACGCCAACTCTGGGAGACCTGAGACATCCATCCCATTCTGGAAGTGTGAAAAGGGGGAGCACTCATGTGTGAACTCTGTATCAGAGAGACCCTACCGTAACAGAGTGCTGGACAGCTGTGAATCCAGTGTGAGCCAGGTGAGCAGCCGGATCACTGACTACTGGGACACAGACACCAGCTTACGAGTCTATTCATTACTGGTACAGGACTGTACACTTACAGTTTCTAGAAGCTACAAGTATGACATCCCTACATCTGAATTAAATGGCACAATGAAAAAAAAAAGAACTCAAGAATGAGTTGTAAAAGTATCTTTCTAATTTAAATTGGAATGCAGCCCCAAAGTGACTATAAAGCATTCTGAGGGAGAATCCTTTGGCTTTTTCCACTGAGAAAACCATACAAGGAAGGGCCTGTAAAATGACAAAGAGAAGGCCATTCCTTTAGCTGGGAGCCATGAATAATCCTGCCGTTATTGTTTTTATTAGTAAGAAAAATCTTAAAGTGACAATAGCTTTACGAAAAACACCACATTTCTACCCCTGCTTATGAACCCGATCTCAGACGGGTTTAGTTCTGAGCCCTCAGGAGAGGGTCTCATGAATCTCAGCAGCCCGGGGGATGGGGGTACATAGTTATTGTCTCACAGGTAACCCTAATTCTGGGCAGAGAAGGGCCATCCAACACCATCCAGGGTCAGGCATCATGGGCTTTCCTAAGCTTCTTGCTGTATGCACAGATAGCCCTCAATATCGGAAAATGCCCACAAGATCAGCAGGGAGAGCACTGGAAACGAGCGAACCCTAAGACAGACCATCTCAAGCCAGCAGGCTCTTGCTGGGATGTTGGAGCTCTGGGAAGGTGGAGTTGGGGCTTTAGATGCTTCTGGTACAAACAGGGCTTCAGGGAGGAGCAGGGACATTGTGATTCTCACTGTGCCCCAAGAACAGGAACTAGAACCTCATCTTTGGACACGAGGTGCCCTTCATCCTGGAAGATGGGGTTTCCATGGTGCCACATCTCTGTGTTCCTGATCCGGAGATTCAGATTGCCCAGCCTCCTGTTCTTCACTGATGAAACGAAATGCCATTCCTAGCTTTCAATGAAGTCACTACAACTAGAAATATGTACCTGCTGTGTCAGCCCACTGATCCCCGAGAAGGGAACCCATATGCAGTATTAGAAACCCTTTCCACAGTGGAGGTGTGTGTCTGTCCCTGGACCTTTGTTCTCACTGCTCTTACTCTAGGCCTCCCATCTCCTCAGCATCTGCTTCCCTGCTTGCTTTGTAGCCACAGCAGGTATCTTACGCTGCCCACCTCACCCTCTGGAACCCAAGCTCCCTGAGGCAGGGGTTTTGTTCCCTCAGGCACTCCAGCACAAGAGAACAGCCCTGGCACCCATTGGATAGTGAGTATTGGAGAGACTAAATGTACCATCTTGTTCTCATATGACTTGGGTCTCTCTCTGTATGCATGTTGCTCAGCTGCCTTGACAGAAAAAAAAAAATCAACAAACACACACAAATAACCAGAAGAATGCTAAAGTGGAGATGCCAGAAGCACTTGGCCACCCAAAGCCCCAGGCCTTCCATGCTATGGGAATCCCAACACTCTTCCAGGCAGCCCAGCTGGGTCTAACCACGCAAGGCAGGAACAGGGCTGGCAATCACTTCTTACTTGACTGGCTTTCAAATGACACAGAACGAAAGTGGAGAAGTACTTGAAGACACCTTAGGTCAGGGCTCTAAAATTTTCAAGAAAACCAAAGTCCATAAAGGTTAGTCCAATGTGTCCAGGAAGTAAAATCAGGAGCCAGAGATGTGAGGGGTATGTGAACCTATTGGGGACACAGAGATAGGAAGATAGCCTGGAGAAGAGCAGGTCTAAAATAATGGCGTGTCTAGTTTTATTCCGCTTGCCACCTGTGAGCAGCCACTCCTTGCTTGGACCCACTCAGCTCTGAGGACCAGCCATCTCTTACCTCATACACCTGTGTCCAGTGCTTCTAAGACAGATGAGCCACAAAGGCCACCTGGTTTACCCACTGATGCATCTAACACAAGACTGCCAAGAAAAAGGCAGCGCCCTGGCTAGAAGCAAATCTTAACTGTGGCCGTGGGTACAGGGTCACTGCATGCCCAGCTGCAATCCTGTCACTAAAAAATCAATGAGGAGCCCAGATCCCGCTGCTGGAAACCCCCAAAGCTCTGGCTGGACACTGAAGAATAGCCATTGTTCATGATGGTAGACAGTTCCTTATGAAGTGGCTCTGCTTTGGAAAGTGGTACAGAAAGTAGCTGTCTTCATCCAGACCAAAGGAATGATGTGGGCTATAAGGCCCCCTCTCTTTGGAGTCGGAAGTCCTGACTTGTGGCAGGTACCTTGTGTCTTCCTGTATTAGTCATTTCACGGAACCCATGAGGACAGATCTCAGGATCCCATGCAGATACCAAAATCCACAGTGATTTTAAAAAATGCTTTCACTTGTATATAATGTATACACATTCTCCGTGCTTTAAATATTCTCAAGGAAACGGTTATATTTAGGGAATAATGACAAAGAAAAGGGTCACTAAATATTCAGTACAGATATAATTTTTAAAGAATATTTCCACTCTTCAACTGATTCCTACAGAGTCAACTGGGTTTAAATGACCGGTTTTCAATTTTCATTGTGGCTCAGGGGGGAATGGGAGCAGTCTCAAGCCAGCTTCCTTCTGCAGGTGGTAAGGAAGTCCCAGAGTGCAGGAAGGACCTGCCTGGGCACCCCAGTTTTCCAGTTGCAGATAGACACCAGGTAAGAAGCTCAACATGGCTCCATCTAAGGTAACCCTTCCGTTGTACCCCTTTCTCTATGTGCGTCACCACTTCAACTCTCAGGGTGATAGTCACCGGATCCTGTACTCTTGGGCTCCCATAACAAGATGCACTATGGGAGCGAGTGACAGGGAGGCTACTAAAAATAGAATCTAGGTAATCCAGAATTGTGTATATTTGTTAACCTACACTGATCTCACTCTCCGATGGAGATTGTGTTTGTATTTTTCAGGATGCAGTGAGAGAGCTGGGGCCCATCTAACCCTACCAACCGACTGTAGGCCGAGAGCAGAGATTCTCGCAAGAGATGAGCCACCACAGTCACTGATATTTTTCTGTACATCAGTGCTCACTAAGCCTGAGCGGTGCCAGCCATATATGGGTTGGTGGGAATCTCGGTACAGTCCCCCTCTGAGCTCAGATTGGCCCAGCCCTGGGGAATAGGGAGAAGCAGGGGATGGAGGTGTGAAGGCAAGCTGAGGGAAAACCTAGGGGGGGGCTGAGGGATGAGTAAACAAATAAACACCCCCACCGAAGGCTGAGCCAAAAGCTGTAGGAATCAATGACTCTTTCCTAAAATCCAGTTGACCCTGAATGACAAAGATGCTGTCACTGTGACTCTGTGACTCCCCTCCATTCACAAGCAACCATGAGCCCAAAGTGGAAAGCCCAAACAGACGAGAAAGTGGACATAAGGTGTCTGAGCTAACACTTGAGTTTTAAAAAGACAAGGCCTATCGAGGGACTGGGGAGCTGGCTCAGCAGTGAAGAGCACTTGCCCCGTTTGCACAAGGGTCTCTCTGACTGAAAACCAACTTTGATTCCCCAGAACCCATGGGAAAAGCCGGCCATGCATGTGTATAACACCAAGAGTGAGGGGAAGGGCCAAAGAATAGCTGACAGACAGTAGCTCCAGTCAAGGGAGACTCGTCTCAGGGAAAGAAATACGTGGAGCAGCGATAACAGAAGGACAACTGATGCTCACTTCTGGCCTCTGCATACGTGAACACACAACCTGCACATATGTGTATGCACAACACAACACACCATACAAATACTCTACACACACACACACACACACACACACACACACACACACACACACACACACACAGCACAATCAGTACAGCATTGTGATTCAAGGCCACCATCCAACTCCAGAATCCAGTCTCAGAGTTCCTTCAAAATGGGACTTTCTTCTAATCTCACCCAAACACTTGCCTATGAATTCAGCCATTTAATTTTGGAAAGGAATTTCCCCAAGTATTTTCCCTGTAGCTTCCACAGATAAAATACCTAAACTAGGCCACTTTCATACTCCTCTACCCTCGGAGTATGACCACTGAAGATGTTTCCTCACTGCTGCCTGAAAAGGTCAGTACCAGCATTTTCAGTGCAGTGATGCAGGTGGTCGGCTTCATGTTCAGTTTCCTACACGGAAGCTGTCAGTGGGTTAGTTAATGGACTTGTGCACTGCTCTTAGAAGGTCACTACCATCTGCCCAAGATACCTGCAGCCCCATCCCCAGGACCCTTTCCTGTACTCACTGGAGGTCGCCCAAGCTTGGGCCTCTAGGGTAAACAGCCTGTCCATAAGTGGCTGTGGACAACAGTCCTATCTCCAGATATCCCTCAAATGACTCACTTGGGGCCACCCAGTTGAATCAACTCACCATATCCAAATGGTGTGATAAGTAGAGGAGGCACAGGTCCCCACTGTGGGACCGTGACAGCAGCCGCCTTCCCAGGAAGGGGGTATGTGAAAACCAGGAAGAGGGTGTAAAGACCAGGAAGAAGGTACATCATGATGACCAGGAAGAGGGTTCATCATGAAGACCAGGAGGAGGTACATGAAGAAGGAAAGACTTTGAGCTTAAGAAGCAGTAGCCATCTGAAGCCTCCTGCATGGAGTGCACACAGCCAGGCTCTGAGGTTATGACTGTAGGACTGGTGTGGCTAATGGGGACCATAGTCAGGAGAGCAAGACACACTACAAAGGGGCTCAAGGGGTGGTGTGGCTGTGGTGCTCCTCTTACACCTGTGCACCCAATGGAGTGTAAAACAAAGTGGCCAGCGCCCATGTAAAGCCAAATGCACAAAGGTGCAGGCATGCACAAGAGGTCCTGGTGCACCCGTACTCGTTCTTTCTCTTGGTCTCTCTGTTTCTCCCTCATCACAAATGAACTAAATAGACTTTAAAATATCAAGGCTCCATAAGTCATTGTCTGACACTCAAACTGTCCCCCTGCCATCAGTTCTTCCAACTCTACCAAAAGCATTGCTTACTGGTCAAGCCGATCTGCTAAGCCTTCACAGCCACACACTAGGTTTGGTCAAACACATTTTCATCTCCTCAGTGATTGTGGTGGTTCAAATAGACAAGTGCCCTGCTCCCATGTGTTTGAAACGTCTAGGAGGGAGGTGTATAGCCAGGGCCGCATGTTGTTTTCTGCTACTTGTCTTTTAGTGTGATGTGGTGCCAGCTCCCTCTCCGACCTGCTATGTCTTCCCTGCTAGGATGGACTGGGCCTTTTGGAACTATAAGCCAAAATAAACTCATTCCTCGGGGCAGGTATTTGACCACAACTATGAGAAAGTAACTGATACAGTGACAAAAATACAGAAAATATCTAGCTGAAAAGCCAATGTGCTGTGAGAACTTTAAGCTACTGACCAAGGAGCCCATGGCCCACCTCTGCTGACCCTGTGAGGTTACGAGAGATGGAGACATGCTCCAGCCTCCCAGGGGCAGGGTAACCCTGTGAACCTTATAGTGAATACCTGAGACCCCTGGCTACATCATCTCTGACTTCTCCTCAGAATTCTAGGCTTTTCTCCTTGACTGACCAAGTCCACTTGCCACGGAAGCTCTAACATGTGCAATGGAGCTGGGAGTTTCCCCACAGACCACATTCCTGCTGGCCGTGAATGAGCTGGACCCAGAGCAGCAGAGTTATCTGCAGTGACGGCCAGGGGATACTTTGGTCACTGGACATGGGAGAACACCAAGCCAGGTAGTCTGAAAGCTAGGCTGGGCCAGAGCACAAGGCAGGGTGACTATAAGTGGCTCTGGTCACATCCCAGAGACCTCCAGAGGGGGCTCATGTGCCAGAGGGTCTACCCTCCATCACTGGGAGGCACTGAGCCAGAGCAGATCTGTAGGGAGGAGAAGCGGTATTACCATATTATCTTGTTGATCACGCATGCAGAAATTGCTCCTTTACCTTGTGGACCTTTAATTGGAAACACTACTAAACTCTCCCAAGAACAAAGTTGGATTTTTTTTTTTTTACTGCAATAAGATCCTTCCTCTGTGCTTATTAATGACTTCCCTGTTTGTGCTGAGGTTTTTTTTTTTTAAATCACAGAAAGTTATAGGCAAAGTAATATGCCTACACTTGGACCTTCAAGAATATTCTAGTTTACAGCATAAATGTATTAGAGGTAGGGATGAAATGTGCCCCTTTCCTCTAACTTTTTCTTTAACACCAAGATGGAAATAAAGTTTTACCCTGTAGAAAGCAGCCTTTATTTCTCTCCAAAGGCAGAGTTCCAGAAATAACTCCCTTCCAAGTCCCTAGAATGTTCTGAGACTCAAACACAGTCTGGCCCTCTACACAGCAATGTGAGAAGGCCTGGGCCGGGGACACCTGCAGGTGCCGACAGCAGGACATCTCGCAGAAACTGTCCGTGAAGGCTAGACGACGGAAGTCACAGGAGCCTAGCTGAGCTCCACACTTGCACTGGCAAAAGCCTCGGACAAATAAATATAAAGCAGGAAAATAACATATGTAATGAAAGCAAGAATAGGAGTGGGCTTCTACTCTGACATGTCAGGCCCGGCACAATGCTCCTCCCAGAAAGGAACCCCTCCCTACACCTCACTTCAGCCAGGAGCTGCTAGGATTCCAGGCACTCGTGTCTCCTGGGTGAGGTTCTGGAATGTGGCAATAAAGGAGAGCTGGATCTCAGGAGGATGCGACAGTCCACAACACAACCCTGGTCCCCGCACCCTCAGCTGACCCACACCAAGGCACACGTGAAGACTGACCGACCCACAACACAACGCCCTGGAGCCTGCACTCACAGCACCCTGGTACCTGCACCCTCAGTTCACAACACATGGAGGCACAACCCTGAAGCCCAACAAGGGCTGGTCAGAGTTGTGTCACCTGTCCTGGCACCTTCTAACCCTACAGCCCAGCTCCCTGTGGATATTTTAACCAGGAAACACATTCAGACCAAGCAAAGAGGAAAGCAGGAACCCCATCTGGGCTGGCCAGCTTTAGCGTACACCCTCCACTTCAGCTGCCCTGAGCTCTTGCACCCAAAGAAGCAAGTGAGTTAGATTTCTTCCACTTGCAAGTAGACAAAAGTGTTCCCAAGACCAGTCTTTCAGAGCCTGCTAGGTTAATGCTTCTGTTCCTTCACTATGCCACCTCAGGACCCTCAGCTGTGGCCAGCACCATCTCTCCCTCCAGGAGTCTTGGTGAGTTGGCAAGTCTTGGATAACATGAGGTTCAATTTCCAACACCCAGAGCCTCACGTACACACATGCAAGCACATGTACACACAAGTACACACTTACTGCCTACCTTCCTTCAAACACCCGTCAGTACCAATTTCCCTTGAGCAGCATCCTGGGCTGGGGGCATGCCGTCTCCGGCTCTAGCTAGAGCGGGAGGTAAGGATCCTGTTGGCTGCACAGGGACTTTGGCTTTGCTCAAGAGGCTGGTGAAATGTAAACATGAGGGTGGAGTTTGCTACAATCAGGTTTAGTGAAATTTGAACTCTGAAGGTTGAGTGGGCCGCCGGTACCTCTGCTCCACTTCTGAGTTCATTCCTTCACTCCACTCAAGAGCAGCCAAGGGACAATAGGAACCAGCGCGAGGCTCAGGCCCCAAACAAGCGTTGCTCGCTATTGCTTTCTTAAACATATCCAGAGAGAGCTTTGCTGGGTGGCATCCATCTCCTGGGAGCTGTTTCTGTCATCCACGCTCCACGAGGCAGAGGGTACCGTCAGTGTTAACTGCGTGCAGCAGATGTTCTGTGGGCTCTGTAGCAGATCCTTTTCATCTCGTGCCTCACTACATTCAACTTAGGTGGGCTTCACCAATACCCCTTGCTCTAGCTGAGCACCAGTCACGGCTCAGCCACATGCCTTCACTTTAAGTGAACAGATACACTCCAACAAACAGGCAGAACCCCATCTGATATCATGGACTTCCCACATCATGAGAGTCCGCAAAAATGTCACCTCTCAGTGAGCAAGGAGGGAAGGCAGGACACGCCTGGGCCACAAGTGCAGGCAGAGGGCAACATTTCTCTTTGACAAACCCCTTGTAACTGCCGTGGACGCTCATGCTGCCTACAAGATATCAAGATAAATTCTGCTCGCCCTTGGGATAAAGGATCTCTTTTATGATAAAACATAAAGCGAGTTTTATGCAAGCAGTTCTGTTATATTTGGAATTGAGCAGAGGGTATTGAGTAACCCACCTGCTATCAAAGGAAGCAACGTTAGTGTTCCCATTCTGCAAGCAAGGGCGCTGCAAAGGCAGAAACTAACTTATCACAACCTGTTTTCCTTTCCAAGAATCCACATCAAAGGAACGACAACAACAACAAGACAGAGTAGGAGCAGACATTTAAATAGCATGGCTACAGGACTAAAGTGAATATTTGTGTTCCTCCAGAGGATTTGGGACCTGCTTGGTTTGTATGTCCAGTTGCTGCTGAGGACCCAGCTTTCAGAGGCACAAAGACCTTGAACAGAGATCTGTATATCCCAAAATGGTTAAGGAAAAGAGCACTAAGGTAGCAGTGACGAGTAAAATAACAAAAATTCTTTTACACTGGGAGATCCTTTTTCCATTTCTAATAGTTAGATGGTGTGGGATTCAAAATGGGTTCAAGGGGGGGTCTGCTGCAGTTAATGCTCTGTTGCTGGTACAAAGCACCCAAGCAAGCAGCCTGAGGGGAACTGGGATTATTTTGCCTTACAGATCTGAGGTGAAACTCCATGATGGCAGGGGAAATGTGGCATGAGCAAAGGCTGGACATCACCTCCTGTACTGGTGGACAAAAGCAGCAGGAGAGTGTGCCAAACACTGGCAAGGGGGAGCAGGCTATAACACCCCTAAGCCTGACCCACCAATACTTCTCCGGAAAGGACCAATTCCAAAATTGCCATCAGCTGGAGTCCAAGCATTCAGAACACATGAGTTTATGGAGGACACCAACTCAAACCAATGCAGGGGTGCTTCCTTGAACACTGCTCTGGGTTGGGTTTATTTTAGTGTTCAACTTTGTCATATAATTTTAGTGGCAGAAAGTAAATTTTCTTCATTTTGATGGCAGCTATAAATGAGCTGTTCAAGTCTTCACAAACCATGCGGCAACCAGCACCCACTGGGGCTTCCGGTACTGCTGTTGATGTTACTGTGCCATGAGGCAGGCAACCCAAGTGCTCTTTGCTTTCCCTAGATTTCTCACCAGGGGATTCTGGTTACATGGGCCTGTAAGCTGTGAGCATTAACTTCTGAAGACGCAGTGTGGACTTTTGAAGCTTTGCTGCAATCTGCCAAGAAGGCAGCTCTGTAGCTCAGAGGGTTTTGAAAGGACACAAACCTTTAACTCCCAAAAGTTGCAATTCTGTGCATGGAATCATATTTCGAATGAAGAAAGAACTAAAATGGGTTTCTCAAATATCTCTGAAAGTGGCTAGCCAAATAGG
>PVHP010029195.1:0-22907 GCA_004024765.1 Zapus hudsonius
TGCAGACAGATGACACTCCTAGCATTCGCCTCCTTTGTGCCATTGTCCCCTAAGATCACAAAGACAAGAACAACCCCACGAGGCTCTGTATCGAGTCAGCAGTGGGTGGAAATCCATAGGCACCCAGGCTCAAGCTTTTTCTCACGGGCAAGTTCACTCAGAGGAAACATGTTCTTCTTTAAAGTAAAAGTAGGCTGGAGAGGTGAACTTTAGACTTTCAACATACATATTTTCTTCTTATGTAGGCTTCTTATGTAGGTTGTGTGTGCGTGCGTGTGTGTGTGTGTGTGTGTGTGTGTGTGTGTGTGTGTGCACATGCGGATCTATGTTTGTATGTCTGTGAAGGCTAGAGGTCAATATTGGTGTCTTTGTCAATGACTCTCTACTTTATTTTTTAACTGTTTATTTGTGTGTGTGTGTGTGCATGTGTGTGTTGGTGTGCCAGGGCCTTTTGTTGCTGTAAACAAATGCTATGTGCGCAGCTGGAGAATTGAATTCTAGCCAGCAGGCTTTGCAAGCAAGTGCCTTGAACTGCTGAGCCATCTTCCGAACTCCAACCCTATTTTTTGAGACATCATTTCTCACTGAACTCGGAGTTCACCAATTTGGCTAGACAAGGTAGTCAGCAAGTCCTAGAGATTCTGCTGTGTCTGCCTTCTCTCTCCCGAGAGGACAGGTGCACGCCACTCTGCCTGGCTTTTATGTAGGCACCGAGGATCTGGACTGGCATCATCTTCCTTGTACAGCGCTTACTTCACCCACCGCGCAATCTCCCTGGCCCCTTTTTGTGTTATCCTAAAGTCCATTTTAGGACAGGCAACAATGGGCAAATAATTCATTCTTAACATTTTATTCAACTCTCTAAATAAACTTCATGATATAAAATCGTTCAATAGTTTGGGATTCAAGCTTGAGCACACTCTTAGTAGCATCACATGACATTTCAGTATCTTGAAACCTACGAGCTGGACTTTTCCTCATCTTTCAACAATTCTTCTGCGCAAGTGCAGCCTCTTAGCGTGGGACCAGGCGAGGGTTTTCTCCTGAGAAGCCTCATACTCTGCTTTGATAGGTGGATAACACCAGCCGCAAACCTAGGTCCCAGGAAGACCCAGAGGATGAGGGTGGATAGATCAGGGTTCCATTTCTAGAAACATCCAAGCTGCATCCATGGGTTCATGTTCTTGCTTTCATATTTTTTAACCTTTCAGTACAGTTTTATTTACTGTAACCATGGGATGAGAAATATGTTTGGGCCTGAAAACATGCACTTTTTCTTTGAGTAGTGCTCCTGTGCTTAAACTTAATAAATGTGTAACTTTCTTCTGTGGTTGATGACTGGACAGGTTGCAGAGTACCCAGAAGTTCATGTTCATGCTTCCTTCGATGTGCCTGGACAATGAATAGCTACATTTTTTGGGTTAATTTTATGATTCATTTGATATTCTCATTCAGCTTTACTTGCTCTTATATGTGAAGCTATACGCCTCATGAGTTATGTTGTCTCATTCTTTTATAACTTTAAATTTGGCAATCTATGTCATGGTCTTTTTTTTTCTCTTTAAGTTGATTCTCTAACTTATGATCTGGCCATATTAAATTCTTTTTTTGAGGTAGGGTCTCACTCTAGCCCAAGTTGACCTGGAACTCACTCTGTAGTAGTCTCACACTGGCCTTGAACCCACAGTAATCCTCCTACCTCTGCCTCCTTAGTGCTGGGATTAAAGGCATGCGCCACCATGCCCGGCTAAGGAGTATCTATCTTTGCTCAGCCTGGCCAAGTCTTACGACTGATCCTTCCTGGGGCCTGTAACACCTGCTTTCAGACCTTAATTGGCTTCATCATCCCAAGCAAGATGAGGCAAAGCCACAAGGCCGTGAGGAGACTGTAAGTGAAAGAATGGGGTTGTGATCACTTATGTGGTAAAAGACTTCAGCTGTGGAGAGTGGGGAGAAGAAACACCAGCTTGGCCAACTGACAGTTTTTGGTTAAAGGTGTGGTTATAATTGGCAAGTATCAGAGCATCTGTTCTTTTTGGGGCTTAAGCAATCTGGCACCCTATAACATATACCATCTTCTTTCCCAAGGATCTTCACTTGGCCCATCTCCCCAGTGTCCTGCAAGCATGCCTTGTCTCATTCCTGTGGTACTTCTGGTGACTATTGGGAAATCAAGTTCTTTATTAACATATACACACATGGGGAGGATTATGAGTGTGTGTGCCAAGGCCTGTGTGTGGAGATCAGAGGGCAATGTTGAGGAGTCTGTGCTCCACCTTCTTTGGGACAGGCTCTCTTGCTATTGCAAATGAACTTCCAGAGAGCAAACCACAGACCAGCTGCTCCATGAACTTCAGAATCTCCTGGCTCCACTTTCCATTGTCCTGGGGCTTTGGGATCATAGATGGATTCACTACTTTGCATCCAGCTTTACAGGGTTGCTGGGGAATTGAACCCAGGTCAGCAAGCTTTGCCACCACCGAGTCATCTACCCAGTACACGTATATATGTTTTGAGAAATGATCTCACTCTGTAGCCCAGGCTAGCCTGAAATTCACTATGTAGCCTAGACTAGCATTGAATTTGTGGCAATCCTTCAGTTTTTTTCCCCAAAATGAGTTACAGTATTTAATGGGCAAACAATGAGTTGTTATCCCCAGCTCCCCAATGCCCCTCTTCCCCATCCCCACTCAACTAGATATCCTTCTCCATGGGCAATCTGGATCAGTCCTTGGGGCAGGGGACCATGGATAGCCTAGGAGTCAGCTCGATTCTGCTGGCCCTAGTATGTTGTTTACTGAGGGGGGCCATGCCTCTGGATATTCTCCCCTACCACAGCTCTCACAGTCTTTCCTCCCCCTCTTCCACTCAGTTCCTTGAGTTATGGTGGGTGAGTATTAAGGCTGCTTTATTGTTGAGAACTTAGGGATCTTTGTACTTCTGCTTTAGGTTGTGTCGAAAATCATTGGTGTCTGTCTCACTGGCTTATCCTGTGTTGACTGATTGGCTGTGGCTGTGGGTCACTTGTTTATCTGATCATTCTCTGCGGGGTTCCATATGGATCCTCCATGGTATGTCTGGGGTGGCTCATCTCTTGCCAGGATGTCAGCTATTGGCCTGCAGTTCGTTGGTAGGGTTGGATGGGCCACAGCTGTCTCCTTGCATTCTGAAAGATACAAACAGAATCTCCATCAGAGAGTGAGATCAGTATAGGTTAACTGAGATACACATTTTTGAATTAGCTAGATTCTATTTTTAGTGGCCTCTTCGCCTATCACTTGCTTAGTGCATCTCTCATTGGGGGCCCAAGAGTCTGTGCATATCCCAGTGCATATTGCCCTAAGTTCCCAATTACAGTTAAGGGCTCCCCCTCACTAAGTGGAATATTAATCCTTCAGTTTTGACCTCTTTGGTGCTGGGATTATAGACATGAACCACCACACTTGGCTAGGAGGCAGATCTTGGGTTTCTTTTTTTTAATCTTATGAAATACTCGGCCATTGGTCATTAATAATCTCATTTTTTGGTGATCTGGTATGATGTTAAATGCAAAAATGGCTATAATCTTGACTTTATAAAGGTGCAAAATAAATAAGGAATTAATATTAGTAACGCAATGGGAACATAACTGATGGTTTAATTCCTAAATACAATATTAACTTTCTTATCGAAAAAAAAAACTGAGAATGACCTTATTAGCTTGCAAAAGTAAGTTTATTGAAGCATAGAAACCATTAGAACCAAGTTGTCATTTCTGTTTTTTCAAGAACATTTTAATAAGAAAATAAGAGGATGTAGAAAACTCAGCTAGTCAGCTATGCCTGGACTGGAGCTTTTTTTCTGGAGTTTTCCAGAAAGATGATCAGGTTGGTGGGATTTCTTCACCCGAGTTCTTCTTGGTTGTCTACCTTGAAAGACACTCTCTTTGACCTGGAAGTTGCTTAGTTAATTTTCACTTCTGAAATATTGCTGATTTGAGACGACACAACTTTGCCATCAACCACCTCCTCTATGATGGTCTTGGTCACTCTGGTCTTATTGGGATCTGAAAATCATGAGGCCACAATGTCAGACTGCAAACTTTCAGAGACACAGATGAAGTGAAACTCAGTAAAATTTACTATCTTCTCCCTGGTAAGATTTTTGAACAACAGTGACTACTTTAACACAATGAGCAAAGCATGCAATTTATTATAAAGTACTATTTAATGATAATACAATCACAATATACTTTTTTGTTTGTTGTTTTGAGACAGGGTCTCACTCTAGCCCCAGCTGACCTGGAATTCACTATGTAGTCTCAGGGTGGTCTTGAACTTCTGGCTATCCTCCTACCTCTGCTTCCCAAGTGCTGGGATTAAGGTGTGTGCCACCACACTGGGCTACAATATACTTCTTTTTTTAAACAATATACTTTTATATTACAAAAATATCATCAAAATTAAGAAAATATGGGCTGGGTAGATGGCTCAGCTGTTAAAGGCGCCTGCTTGCAAAGCTTTTGCTGCCTGGGTTTGATTTCCTAGTGCCCATGTAAAGTCAGATGCACAAAGTGGCTCAAACATCTGGCATTTATTTGCAAGAGGCCCTGATGTGCCCATTTTCTCTATCTCTTTGTTCTCAATCAATCAATCACTAATTAATCAAATTAAGAAAATGTTACCTCTTCCTTGACCAGAACCATTTCCAGCTCTCAAGTCACCTGATACCAAATCCCTGGAGTTTCTGTAATCAACAGAACCAGGAGAAAAGAAGAATTAGACATCCCTCTGTAGACTGCAAAGGTAGGGGGACCTCTCACTCCACCCCCAGCATTCTCCAGGATGCAGCTTTGACTGTCTTGACGGGGCAATGTCTGTGACAATCACTTTATCATACCTGCCCAACCCCCCACTGCCACTTTTGGTTTTGTAAAATAAATCCACCAAGGGCTGCCACTTACCCCACCTCCCCGAGGAGCAGGCGGCGGTAGGTCTCGATCTCCATCTCCAGGCGCGTCTTGGTGTCCAGCAGCTGCTCATACTCTGCGTTCTGGCATTGGTTCTGGCAGCGGATCTGGCAGATCTGCTCCTCCAGGCTGCTGATCTGCACCTGGATTGCTGACAGCTGAGCCACATAACCAGCCTCCGTGTCAGCCAGGGTCCCTTCCAGAGAGCTTTTCTAAGAGATGCAGCGAGTGGAAAAATTCATGATGAAGATAAGTCAACAGACGATCGGAAAGAATAGTTTTATATGGTATCAGAAGTATACTTCAGCAAATAATGCTCTAAATTATTTTATCTTTCATTTTTGTTGCATTACTGCTTATATTAAATAATGGAAATAGAGTGCATTATGTTGAACTGCTAGCATGCAATACACAGTGTTTTCTCTTCCTACTTTGCTTCTTTGAGACAAGGTCCCATGTAACTCAGGCTGGCCTTGAACCCTTTGTGTGTGTGTGTGTGTGTTTGCATGTATGTGGGTATATATTATATACCTATATACACATACACATATATACATATATACACAAATACATATATTTATATACATATATACACATACATATATCTATATACATATCTATCATCTATCTATCTATCTATCTATCTATCTATCTATCTATCTATCTATCTATCTATCTATCTATCTGAACCTGTGTGTCTCCATGTATGTTTGTAGGCCAAAGGTTGAAGGCCAGTGTCTTTCTTGATCACTCTCCACCATAATTTATTTATTTATGATTGACACAAAAGACATTTTATGGAAAACTGGAGAAATTACATGCACTGGAAAGAAGTGGTCTCTGAGAACGTATGAAAGGATGCCGAACAAAAATGTACAGAAATAAATAACTATATGCAAGTCTACTGAGACAACTAAAATTCTCAATGCCGTATATTACATTCATTAGCACACCGGAGAAAGGAGGTTTATCAGAAAGACTCAGACAGGAAGTAATAGGGGTGTTGCAAATTCTGTTCATACAGAGAAATTAATCATGTTTCATGTAAACTCCAATCATCATTTTATCCACTTTATTAATTAAGACAGTCTCTCTATTTTATTTTTGGTTTTCATTGCTGACTTTAAAAAAAAACTTTTATTGATAGCTTTCATAAACTTTCTATTGATAGCTTTCAGACAACAAACCATGATAATTCCCTCCCCGCCCCCACTTCCTCCTCTCAAGCCCAACCTCCATCATATCCCCTCCCCCCTCTCAATTAGTCTATTTTGTTTCTGTGTCATCATTTTATTCCTCCCATTATGTGTAGTTAGTATCAGGCACTGTGAAGTCATGAATATCAAGGCCATTTTGTGTCTGGAAGTTTGCATTGTAAGCAGACCTACCCTTCCTTTGGCTCTTACAGTCTTTCCACCACCTCTTCCACAACAGACCCTGAGCCTCGGGAAGTGTGATAGAGATGTTCCAGTGCTGAACACTCCACTGTCACTTCTCAGCACTATGTTGTAAGACAGGGTCTCTTACTTGAACTGAGAGCTCACCGAACTCAAGTCATCATGCTTGCTTGGCCAGTGCTTTACTGACTGAGCCAACTCCCCAGCCCCTGGCCTTGACTCTTTATGTTGCCAAGGATCATCTTGAACTCCAAATCCTCCTTCACCTCTCAAGTGCAGGAATTACAGGCTTAGAACAACCACTCCGCCCAGCTAAATTCTCCAGAACTCTGCTTCCATTATGTGCCTCGTGAGCACCTTGGCAAAGGAAGAAAACAGCCTTTGGTTAACTCCCTGCTGGAGATTTGGAAAAGCTAATTGCACATACCATGGCCAGTTGGGACTGAAGCTCAATTTCCAGGGCTTGCAGGGTGCGTCTCAGTTCTGTCACCTCATTCTTGGCGGAAGTGGCTGCCCCAGCATTGGTAGAGATCTGGGCTTTCAGGGATGCACTCTAAATGGAAATTGAACCCTTTGGAACCAGGGAAGTCCGAGGGTTGGCTGCAGGGGTAGGCGCTGGGTGCAGAGGCTCACCCGCTTGGCGAACTGCTCCTCAACCTCCCGCCGGTTCTGCTCAGCCAGCTCCTCATACTGGGCTCTCATGTCATCCAGTAGTTTGGTCAGGTCGGTCCCTGGGGCAGCATTCATTTCTACGCTTACGTCCCCTCCAGAGGGCCCTTGCATGCTCTGCATTTCCTGCCATGAAGGAAAGAAGGAGCGCGGTGATGCAAGAGAAGAATCCTCCCATAAGCATGTGAAATTAAGCCAAGGGGTAAAATGCCCACTATGATGCTTTTGTGGTCACTGGAGGTGGGAGATAAATTTAGTAAAATTGGGTTTATTTGGATAGAATGGATGTGTGTGGGGGTGGGAGGGAATACGGATGCTGGAGGTGTTCCCACCTCCTCATGGTTCTTCTTCAGGTGGGCCAGCTCCTCCCTGATACTCTCCACCTGCATCTCCAGGTCAGAGCGAGTCACGGTCAGGTCGTCCAGCACTCTCCGCAGGCCCTGGATGTCAGCTTCCATGCTCTGCCGGAGGCACAGCTCATTCTCGTACCTGGAAGGGGCAGCGGGAAGGTTCTTATATTGGGAAAGTTCTCACCTTGGAGCACAGTCCTTCCCTCCCTCCCTCCCTCCTTTCTTCCTTTCTGATTTCCTTTTTTTTTGGGGGGGGTGTATGTGTGCTGGGGCTAGACCCCAGAGCCTTGGACCTGTAGGCAATTGCTCTAACGTTGAGCTATGTCCGCAGCCCACCTTGGAACATCTTGCTAAATGAAGCCTGCTAAGTTTTCTCTCAAGATTTTTACTCCATAAAGAAAAACAGATTTCAAATATTAGTTCTAGTCATGTCGAATAATAAGTTACTATCCTTAATTCCTTTCCCTCCCTTCTTTCCTTTTGGAGTTTACTCTTGGAATGTTTGTGAATTTAGATATAATCTCTGAAGGGATTATTATTTTTTTCTCAGCATATGGATTGATTTTTTTTTCTTCCCTCTTGTTTACAAGTCTTTCATGTTTCTTACTTCAGTCTGAAGTCCTCGGCAGCCAGCCTGGCATTGTCAATCTGCAAAATGGTCCCAGCATTTTTGATAGTGGCAGTAATAATCTAGAAAAGATGACGAAGGAACCAGGTGAGTCTTGCTTAGTATTTGCACACCTGTCTGTGATGGTAGACATCTCCAAACTCATGTAGCAAGGACACCTGTGTGCTTAGGACTTCTTCTCTTTGCAAAAAGGTAACAGTTGGCATACTTATGGGAATTGATACAGAACGTTATTTTACACAATACAGCCTTCTGCATATTTCTGCTGTTTGGAAGATCAATTATTTCATGCACTTTTAAAAAGTTAATGCAAAATTAGAATTTCAGTTAAAACACCTTTAAAATACATTTCTCATGCGACAGTGGCCTTTTCACTTTCAGTTCCATTACATTGTTATTGCATACTTGTACCAGATTTTCTAGGAAGGAAAATAGTCCTAAAAGGCTACTTGAGTCCAGAAAGACACCAAAATGTGTCATCCTGCTATAATGAGTCCTGAAATAATTAGATTACACTAATCACTACTCAGTGTCACCACTCTTACATACACCCCTGTTGGCTTGCTACCTGGCATTGAATAATTATGACTTCCTTATGTAGGAATACTCAAATTTGAGATGCAAACAGAAAATCAATGTAATTGTATGTCATACACAGAGTCATCCTAACTAAGACATACCAGGACCTATTTTGTATATAAAAAAATCACACACTTTCAAATCTGTATCTGACCTGAAAGGCGCATCATAGCCACTCAGTCAGGAGCAGTGACCCACCTGGTTTTTGAGGTCTTCAATGATCGTGTAGTATTTGCTGTAGTCTCTTCCGGACCCACCATCTCTGGAGCCAGGCCCATGTTTGTCATACCAGCCCTTGATTTTACCCTCCAGCTCGGCATTGGCCTCCTCCAGGGCGCGCACCTTGTTCAGGTAGTTGGCCAGGCGGTCATTGAGATTCTGCATGGTTTGCTTTCCACTTCCGGAGAAAAGTCCCCCATCACTGACACCACCACTAAGGCCACCTCCCATGCCACCCCCATAGCCACAGAAACCCCCACTGGTACCACTGCTGAATCCAGGGCCTGAGGCTGCTCCAAACCCACCCCCTCCTGAGCAGCTACCCAAGCCTCCTCCAAAGCCATGGTTAGATCCCCCACTCAGTCCACAGCTGCTGGCCCCTCCTTGGGAGCCCCAGGCAGAGCCACCCCTGACATCACATCTGCTCCCACGGCTGAAGATGCCCCCAGCCCAGGAGGAGGAGATGCTGGAGGAGCAGGACGTGCTGCGAGCTGAACAGGACATGATTGCTTGTCCCAGTGAAGGGAGAGGTGGAGTGAAGGGCCTGTTCCAGGCTGCCTTTTTGGCCCTTATATACACATTTTTAGGGTGTTCCTTTTCTCTGTCACTTCTTAATCCCTGTTACAGTTTTGCTAATCCATAATTGGATAATATCTTTTTCACGAACTCACTCTACTGGCTCTTTTTTCTGAGGCAGGGTCAGAAGAAAAAAAGATGAAGGTGGAGCAGAGCAAAAAAAATGGAATTACCATTTTAATTGTTGAGAAGTTTTAATGACTGGTAATTCTTTTCTGAAAATAGAATTCTATTAAATTTGTCTTATGATTTCCCAGTTGCAGGGAACAGCCCAAGATTGTCAAATGTCATTAAAGTCCTTAGTATGATGAGAATGAAAATTTCTCAACATGTAGCTTTTTGTTTGTATTGTTGTCACAATTAAAACTAGCTTTTGCACCAGCATGAATTTCAGATTTAATTAGGCATCTTTCTCTTTGATCATTTCACTCAGCCTGTTTCTGAGCAGTGCTGTTGGGGTATTGCTTTCTTTGTGTTTTAAGATCAATGGGTGTGTTTTTAACTGTTAGGAAGAAAAAAAAAAACTTAGACAGATACTAGATCAGTGGATCTCAGGAATGCTTATTGAAGCACATAATGACCAAGAGAGCTCACACACAGTTTCAGTCAGCCTCCCCATCTGATTGATCTCTAGTCTGTAGTGGTACCAACTTCCTTCTTCAGAACAGGGCTAAGGAGATGGTTCAGCTGCCAAAGTGCTGGCTTTCAAAGCCTGCCAGCCCAGTTTCAACTACACAGTTATCCATGTAAAGCAGGATGCAAAAAGTAGTGCATGTATCTAGCATTCATTTGCACTGGCAAGAGATCCAGGTGCACGTGTGTGTGCGTGAGTGCATGCATGTATATATAAAATTGAAAAAAAAACCCAAAATATGACATGTTGATGTCTGCTGCCTTTATTTTGGAGCTAGTTGACCAAGAAGATCTAAACCCATTAAAAAAAATCTACAGAGTCATTTCACACAGGATGAAATCTGGAATGTGCCCCAATCTGTCTAGCCTTTGCTTAGGCTTTTCTGTTTTTGTTTAAAAAGTATTTTAAAAAAGAGTTGGTAAGTACTTCTGACAACTCATGCTATGATCGGGGGCACCATAGAGATCTAGAAACCTGGAGCTCTCCCAGTTCACTTTCTGCTGGGCGTTCTTCTAGCCTCTTGTGAGTAGTGTCTCTGGTTTAAAAGTGCTCTTTTAAAACATTGGCACCATCTGAGCCCACTTGTAAGAAGGTCCTAGAATAATCAAACCCAGAGACAGAGAAAGTGGAATGCTGGTTGCCAGGGGACAAGGAAAGCAGGAGAGGGAGTGGTTTAATGGGTATAGTGTTTGAGCCTTGCAACATGGAAAGTTCTGGAGATGGTGCACAACAATGTGAGTGTATTTAACACCGATAAACTATGCTTAAAGTGATTACGATGCTAAATTTATGTATGTGTATCTCATCACAATTAAAAAAAATTGTGGGGGCTGGAGAGATGGCTCAGCAGTTAAGGCACTTGCCTCTTGTGCCTAAGTCTCCGGGTTCAATTACCCAGTACCCCCATAAGCCAGACCCACAAGGTGGTGGCCCTGGTGCGCTCTCTCTCTCTCTCTCTCTCTCTCTCTCTCTCTCTGCTTGAAAATGAAAAAATAAAATATTTAAAAAAAATTGTGGGACGGTATAAAGCCTGACAGCCCAGGTTCAATTCCCCAGCACCCAAGTAGAGCCAGACACACAAAGTGGGGCATGTGTCTGGAGTTCATTTGCAGTGGCAAGAGGGCTTGGCACACCATACTCTCTATCTCTCTGTCTCTCAAATAAATAAAAATGTTTAAAAAATTTATAAGTATAAATGCTTATAAAAACTCCTTAGCTTAATTGACTTTTGTATATTTAAAACTTTCTTCCTTGCCTTGTCAATCTCTTAAATTGTGTGCATGCTTTAATCTTTGTGGCCAATCCTTTGTTAGCCGACTTCTTCCTTTTCTTAATCTTTCCTCCAACTGCTGTGATTGGGGCACATCGTTGTTCGGTGAGGACTCCTTTCATTATGCAGCTATTTAGGTTATTAGCCTATATGCTATCCCTGCACTGGTTTTCACAGTAGTGTTATGGCATTCCAATTCATATTTAGGGGGACATCTCCCCAAAGAAAGAAAGTATCTTGTCAGCTTTTAAGTCATTAAGCTGGGACCAGTGCTCAGAATATCCTTTGAATAGGGCTAACAATGCCCCCATCATACCTTGGTCATCTTGCTTCATCCCTCCCTCAAACTGAGACCAGAAAGTCTGAACACTAATGATCTCATGGTATAAACATGCTGGAGACAGGATGTGCGATGATCAAGGTTTTCTCCCCTTTTAGATTATGAAATGAAATCGTTCCATTCTGATACAGACTGGCTTTGTGTTGGGAGAAGGTTTAAAGAAAAAATAATGGACTGAGTGAAAGAAATCTGATAGAATTTAGACACTAAGAGCCTAGGGGCCAAGAATGAGAAAAGACAAGATTTAAAAGGTATCTTTTGCCTCTATACTTTCCCTAGGGGTTGGGGAGTTTTTCTGTAGCTATCTCTGAGTTGAAGCTTTTCTCATTTTCACAAATTTATTTACCTTGTGCTTTGAGATAGCTGAAGAAGTCTACCTTTACCTTGTTTGTAATTTTTAGCTTAATATGTAATATGTAATATATGTATATATAATGCTGGCACCTATTGTTTTTTGTTTGTTACTTATTTGCAGGGCTGAGGATCAAGCCCAGGTGTGTGAGCATGTTTGGCAAGAGGTCTGTCGTGAAGTTACTTACCCAGCCCTTTCTTCTTTGTCTTTTAAATTTAGCATCAAAATTAAGTTCTTGGGGCTGTGGAAATGGCTAAGTGGGTAAAGATCACTTACCACACAAGAATGAAGACTTGAGTTGAGATCCTTAGTACTCATGGAGAACTGCCTATAATCCCAGTGCTGTAAACCAGAGACAAGGGAATACCCCGGGCAAGCTAGATAGCCAAATTAGTGAGCTCTAAATTTAACAAGAGACCCTGTCTCAAAAAAATAAGGTGGAGAGTGACTGAGGACACCTGACCGTCTGTTGCAGTCAGCTTACTCTGTTGCTGTGCAGGAAGAACCCAAGCAACGGACTCAAGGGGAGACTCCATCCTGGCAGGTAAGATGATGGCATGAGCAGAGGGGTGGACATCACCTCTGCCACAGCACTGCAAACAATGGCAGGAAGGTGTGCCAAACACTGGCAAGGGGAAGCTGGCTTATAACCCCATAAACCTGCCCCAACAACATAGATCTATCGAGGTTATAAAACCCAAACTGCCATCAGCTGAGGATTGATCAATCAGAACACGTTCATTTGTTTGTGGGGGACACCTGGATCAAACCATGATACCGTCTGTCTCTGGCTTCCACATTCAATGGTTCATACATGTGCCTCCCATAAATATATGCACACACCACACACGTGCGCATGCACACACACATATACACATACCACATACATGTACACACACATATATAGATATATGCACACAGCACACACATGTATACACACATATCTGCACACACCACACACATGCACACACACACATACACACACAAACATATATATGTGCACACCACACACATACAAATAAAAATCTCAAGTTTTTATGAGATACTTCTCTGACTCTTTTCAGAATTGGCCCTGGAAGGGCATTTAGCAATTAAAATAGTCATTACTGCCTCAAATTCTTTGCCTAATGAGTCAGTGTCGAGAGAAAAGTCTAGATGTAGCCACAGAGTTTCCTTCTCTTTGTCAGCAGCTCCTCTCAGGTGGTGTCCTGCTTTTGCACCTGCATCTGGGTGGCTTTTCTTCTTGATTCTGTGATTTGCACACTATCTAAACACTGGTATTAGTGGATTAGAGGGGTTTAATCACATATATAAATACAATTCTGTTCTGGCTGGAAGTGCTAAGATTCTTCAGTCAGCGTTGCTCTCCATGGTTTTGGAACAGCCACAAATGTAACAGTCACTCAACTTGAAATCACAACTTGCCAAAGATAACAAATTAGTACTTAGCATTTCCTCCACCTGTAACATGGAAGCTTCAAGAATCGGGTGAGTTTTTCAATGGAATCCGGTGTTTAGAAGTACCGGGCTTTGGTGCCTGGCAGCTGGGAGTTCTTTCAAACTTGGATATGTGGGCTCCTAGTTCAACACTCTGCCTCAGTTATCTGCTATTTTGAATGGATATGCAATTACCATAAAGAATTGCATAAACCGGGTGTGGTGGTACACACCTTTAATCCCTGCACTTGGGAGGCAGAGGTAGGAGGATCCCCGTGAGTTCAAGGCCACCCTGAGACTACATAGTAAATTCCAGGTCAGCCTGGGATAGAGAGACCCTACCTTGAAAAACTTAAAAAAAAATTGCAGTAGCTATACTTCTCTTAGGGTGCATATTTGTTTTATTTATTTATTCATTTATTCTTTGTGTGTCGTGTGTATGGTATATGACATGTGTGTGCAGGTGTGTGTTCCCTGTGCACACCCACATGAAGGACAAGGAGAACATTGGGTATCCTCTGTTGCTCTTTACCTAATTTCTGTGAGAGAGGGTCTCTAACTAAATCTGCAATGTTTTCCTTTGTTTCTGGGAGGAGAGAGAGAGAGAGAGAGTGAGTATGAGTGTACCAGGTCCACTTGCCGCTGCAAACAGACTCTAGGTGCACTCGACACTTTGTGCATCTGGCTTTATATGGATACTGGGAAATCAAGCCCAGATTGAGAGGCTTCGCAAGCAAGTGCCTTTAACTGCTGAGCCATCTCCCCAGCCCTTACTTTTAGACTGTTAGACTGTCTGACCAGTGAGCCCCAGTGATCCTCCTGTCCCAACCCCTTCACGCTGGGGTTATAGATATGCATGGCCATGCTTGGTTTTGTACCTGAGTTCTGGAGGTCCAAGCTCAGGTCCTCAAGCTTGTGTAGCAAGTGCTCTTACTCACTGAACTATCTCTGCAGCCCCAGGATATGATCATTGGAATCAGCACAGAATGATTTGCAAATAGTCACCATCAACATATTTTCCTCTGAAAAACAGATGGTTGATATTGTTTTTAACTTCAGATTCATGTATGTTTTCAGATGAACAAGCAAACCAAATGCCGAAAGGCATGGCATATTGTTCTCTCGTGATGAGTCTTTGCAGAGTTGAGATTAGAAGTCCGCTTCTGTCTCCCTGATTCCTGGGGATGATCTACTGTGTGCCTTTCAAATAAGGCATGTGATCAAAGTAGCCAAGGGAAGCCTTTAAAAAGTTACTTATTTCTTTTGTTTGTGTGTGGTGTGTGCATGTGGAGGTGCCCATCCAGTACCTGTGTGCTCACCTCCAGAGGGTGTGCTTGTCAGGGTGTCTTGCTCCGTGGCTCTTCCATCCCTCCTTTTATTTTATTATTATTATTTTTCTTTGAAGTACTGTCTTGCTTTTGCCCAGGCTGACCTGGAATTCACTATGTAGTGTGAATCAGGGTGGCCTCAAACTCACAGTGATCCTCCTAGCTCTGCCTCTCTAGTGCTGGGATTAAAGGCGTGTGCCTCCACATCTGGCTTCTTTTACCCATTCTTATTTGAGTCAGAATCTCTTACTGATTCTGGAGCTTACCCTTTTCCCCCTCAAGCTCTCTGCCCCACCCCCCCTAGAGGAGTGGACATGCAGCCCACACCCAGGTCCTAGGGATTGAATTTGAGTGGTCTCTCAGGCCCTTATGCTTACCCAGGAAATGCTCTTAACCACTGGGCTATTTCTTTAGCTCTCCAGGAAATGGTGTTTAACTTTTTAAAAATATTTTTATTTGTTTTCGAGAGTGGGAAAGAGAGAGAGAGAGAGAGAGAGAGAGAGAGAGAGAGAGAGAGAGGGAGAGAGAGAGAGGGAGAGAGACAGAGAGAGAGATTATAGACATGTCATAGCATCTTGACACTGCAAATGAACTCCAGATGCATGTGCCACTTTATGGGTCTGGCTTTACATAGGTGCTGGGGAATTGAATCTATGTTGGCAGGCTTTGCAAGCAAGCACCTTTAACCACTGGGCCATTTCCCTAGCCAAGAAGTGGTCTCTTAAAGAGACCAATCAGGGCTGCAGAATCTGCAGTGGCAAGAGGCCCTGGCATTCCCTTTCTCTGCTTGCAAATAATAAATAAATAATAAATAAAAAATAAACAAGATATTAAAAAAATACACCAATATTCCAGACATGGTGGCATGCGCCTTTCATCCCAGTACCTGGGAGGCTGAGGTAGGAGGATCACTGTGAGTTTGAGGCTAGCCTGGGACTACAGACTGAGTTTCAGGTCAGCCTGGGCTAGAGTGAGACTCTACCTCAGAAAAACAAACAAATAAAAAATAGACCACCAAAGAGACAAATTTCTTCATGAGTCTGATTAAGGAGAAAAGAAGTAAAAAATACACAAGGTTAGAATGGGAAAGGAGGCATAATTGTGGACAGAGAAGCATAGATACTTAGAGAGTACCATGTCGCAGCTTTGATGTGGGAAGATTGACTTTGATGGTAGAGGGTCAGGTCCCAGTGAACAATCCTTTGGTGCCTGTCTCCAGAAGGGAGGTGGAAAGCCCAGATGCCAGGAAGCCTAGTGTCCTTCCCACAGAGATATCCAAAGACCTACAATGCTGAGAGTGGACACAAGTATTTCTACAAAGGGCTAATAGCAGAGTTGTGTACAAAACATTCACTCTAGGTCACTGGGCTGTCTACAAGTGTGTTTTATGTGATCAGTCCTAGAGCAAGGGCTAACACTACACCCTCCTCTGTTTCTTCCATGAATCCAAATTTACCTCTTTTCATGGACTCTCTTTTAGGACACCTGTCTTGTCCTCAGTCCAACCCTTAAATTGTCAGCTTCTTCCTCTCTTACAGACCTTTCATTCTAATTGTTCTTACAGTTTTTTTAACCACATTATTGTTTTATTGACATTATTACATTATACTTTATTATTACATTATAAAAGAAGTATTCATGTAAAAACATTTAAACAGGGTCTGAAGAAATGGCCGCGCAGTTAAAGGCACTTGTTTCCAGCACTTGCATGGTCCATGTTCAATTCCTCAGCACCCCCATAAAGCCATATGCAAAGTGGCGAATACATCTGCGATCCAGTGCTCCTATGTTTGAGGTCTAGCAGTTTGTTTGCAGCAGCAAGAGACCCCATTTCCAAAGAGATAGAGCAAGGTGGAGCACAGGCACCTCCAGGTTGTCCTCTGACCTCTGTGGGCACATGTGTCCTTACATGCACGTGAATAAATATATCAATAACATTTCATAAACCCCAAACACTTCCAGATAGCTTTTCTTTAATGAGTTTTACATTTGACAAGTAGTACATGCTTTATTTTCCTCTCAGAAAATTAGGAAATACATGTAAACATGTAGTGGAAAATTAAGATCACTCATGTTTTTACTACCTCCAAATATTCACTGTTAGGATGCTAATGTATGCTGTGTAGATTTTTTTTTTAATTTGTGAGTGTGAGAGGCCACCCTTGGGATGTTGGCCTTCTCTTTCCATCTTGTTTGAGACAGGCTCTCTGTTGTTGGTCTGTAAGCTTTGGGATTCTCCTGACTGCTTTCCATTGTCATAGACACCAGTTTACAATTGGCTTTGCGTGGGTGTTGGGGAATCCTGGTTCTGGTCAGCAGGTTTGTGGAATAAGAGCCTTTAATCACTGATGACAACTGTTAGATTTTTTTTGTGTTGTTGTTTGCTTTTCGAGGTAGGCTCTCCCTCTAGCCTAGCTGACCTGGAATTCATTATGTAGTCTCAGGGTGGTCTTGAACTCACAGCAATCTTCCTACCTCTGCCTCCTGAGTGCTGGGATTAAAGGTTTGTGCCACCAAGGTTATTTTAGATTTTTGTAAGCATGTATGTAACATGTATGC
This sequence comes from Zapus hudsonius, assembly GCA_004024765.1. Lineage (NCBI taxonomy): Eukaryota > Metazoa > Chordata > Mammalia > Rodentia > Dipodidae > Zapus > Zapus hudsonius. Next base: position 17,287 of record PVHP010029195.1, read on the forward strand.
AGTTGTTTTCTTATAAAACTAGGTCATCTGTGTATGAATGTCTTGGAACTCTACTTTTCATTTCTCAATAAATAATTAATATCTTTTCAGATCAATGAATGAACTTGAACATCCCTAATGGCCATGTGGCAGTTCTTTGATGGGCTTTGATGGATGCTCAGTAACTTAGCTTATTCATTCTTCGTGTTGGGTAGTTTATTATGGCTGAGGTTTCCCTAGGAAACCAGCTGAGAGGAAAATTCCTCTATTAATAATTGATTCTGTCAGGATAAATTCCTAGAAGTAGAACGGCTGGTTCAAAGAAAACATCCTTTCCTTGAAGCCTTTGCTATCTGGTGCTGTGTTGGTCTCTTGGAGTTTTTTGTTAATTTACACTCTATCCAGCAAGATATTAGAGCCTTTGCCCTATTCTCTTGCTAAAATGGGTGCTTACAAGATCATTAAGTAGGACTCATTTCGATGCTGAAAATGACATCTCTTTTTTCAAAAAGTTTAAAATTTATATATGTGTGTGTGTGTGTGTGTGTGTGTGTGTGTGTGTGTGTGTGTGTAGGTCAGAGGACAACTTTGAAATGTCTGTGCTCCACTTTCATTGACATAGGGGCTCTTGTCATTGCAAACAAATTGACTACGTGGGTACTGGGGAGTGGAACCTGGGCTGGCAGGCTTTGCAAGCAAGTTCCTTTGATCATGGAGCCATCTCCCCAGCCCTAAAGATGCATGTTTTTATTTGCTTATATACTTACATTAAATGCTGTTTCCCTTATATTGCTTTGTAGAGTTTGGTGTTGTATCCCCAGTTCAAATACAGTGTGTTCAGATTTACAGTGCTGAAGGCATTTTTGCGTGAAAGCAAATGATAACATATGGCAGGTTAGATCTTGAGACGTAGTAGTCCTAGCTTTCAAAGTCATTAGGGATTCATGGTGTGATGGCTTATATTTACTGCCAATTTGACACCTCCAAGCATCACCTCTGAGGCATTATGTAGATGAGGCTCATCTCAGGGCCTGTCTGTGAAACATTAACTTTATTGGGTTAATTACCTGTAAAGATTCATCTTCCCTGTGGGCAGCACCAAAGACTTGACAGAATATAAAGGAGAGAGCTAGTTGAGCAAGGGCATTAATGGCTCTCTTCATTCTCACTGTGCTCAATGTGCTCAGCCATCTCAAGGTCCTGCCGCCGTACCTCCCCTGCCACAGTGAACTGTAATGGGGAACTATAATCCAAAGCAAATTTTGCCTCCGAAGTGATGCTTCTTCAGGTATTTTATCTCAACAAGTAAGTGACTAACACATGTGACAAGTGCTTTTACCCACTAATCCATCTCTGCAACCTGCCCGATTCTTAATCTTTCTGAAAACCAACTAGACTGTTTTGTGAGCTAAGTTATCAGATTAAAATCACATATATGTTAAAAAAAACAAAAACAAAAACAAAAAGGAACTTGGATAAAAATATATCACTGAATAAACTTATATGAAACCTTTCTTTTCATACTCCAAACTGATTTTACAAAATTAAAGATGGGAAATTTGATAGGCTTGGATAAAGATAAATTTAATGCCCGCATAATGCATTATAATTCCCTCAGATTCTTTGCTTTGCTGCTGGTGAACATGGTAGTTAATAGTTGGTACTGGGGCTCCATTCATTTACTGCCCACCCATGGTCTTGTTGACATCTGTGTAATTTGATTATCCTGTTTATCAGTTATTTTACTCATTTAGTCTGTTATTTATTTCAATAGCTTATTAATCTATGCTTTGCTTTCCATGACTATTTAGTTTATATACCTAGTAAATTGACTCATCAACTACCTAGCATCTTGCAAAAACATTCCCGGCTAGATCTTGGGGATTAAAATATACAAGTCATACGACCCATGGAGAAGGTTATCCAGCGGTTTGGGGAGAGGGGGCCAGCGGGGAATTTGGGGATAACAACTCATTGTTTGCCCACTAAATATTGTAACTCATTATGGACAATAAAATAATAATAATAATAAAAAAGAAATAATCTAGAATTAAAAAAATATACAAGTCATAGTCATGACTCTTAAAAACGTTAACATGTAATTTTCAGAAAGACTTGCAGTGTGTATTTTATTATGTATTTTTCATAGTGCTGAGACTGTGTCAGGAAAATAATTCACACTTTTTTCCCCTACAAGAGGGAAAGGTGATTCACAGTCCAGGCGATGACCTAGATGTGGTCCCTGGGGTTGCTGGTGACAGGTTTGTCATCTCCCCTTGCTGACAAACAGCTGCCCTAGTTAGGGACCCAGTTTCCATAGAGCTGGCCCTGGAGGCTCACCTTGTCACCCCATTTCCCATTTCCACACCTTTTGTCCACAGACTTTCAGCCATATCCTGCTGCCCAGATGCCTGCCCCATTCTGGCTGCTTTGCTGTTGCCAAAACCAAGATCCCTTTTGTCATCTGCTGAAAAAACAAAGCTTGAACCACCTCGTGTGTGCACATGTACTCCCAGGTGTCTGGAGGCCAGGGGAAGATGTGGGTCCTTCTTCCCTCTAGGACTCATCTGGATATTTTCTTTTTTTTTCTCTTTCTTTTTTTTATCCATAATGAGATATATTTAATGAACCAATAATGAGTTGTTATCCCTAGTTCCCCAATGCCCCTCTTCCCTATCCCCAATCAGCTGGATATCCTCCTCTGTGGGCATTCTGGATCAGTCCATGGGGTAGGGGGTTATGGATAGCCTAGGAGTCAACCCAGTTCCACCCCCCTTTGTATGTTGTTACTGAGGGGGCCATGTCTCTGGATATTCTCCCCCACCATATCTCTTACAATCTTTCTGCCCCTCTTCCGCTCAGTTCCCTGAGTCATGGTGGGTTAGTATTAAGGCTGCTTTAGGTTGTGTTGAAAACCACTGGTGTCTGTCTGACTTATCCTGTGTTGACGGATTGGCTGTGGCTCTGGGTCACTTGTTCATTCTATCATTCTCTGTGGGGTTCCATATGAATCCTCCATGGTAGATGGCTCATCTCTTGCCAGGATGTCAGCTATCGGCCTGCGGCTCATTGGTAGGGTTGGATGAGCCACACCTCTCTCATTACCTTCTGAAAGATACAAACAGAATCTCCATCGGAGAGTGAGATCAGTATAGGTTACCTGAGATACACATTTTTGAATTAGTAGCCTCTCTGTAAGTCACTCACATAGTGCATCTCTCTTTGGGGAACCAAGAATTTGGTTCCCAGTGCATTTTTCCCTGAGTCCCCACTTCCATCATCTACATATTTTCTTTTTTCCCCCATTTTAGTTTTCAAGGCAGGGTCTCACTCTAGCCCAGGCTGACCTCGAACTCACAGCAATCCTCCTACCTCAGAGCAGCCATTTACCTGAGTTCCAGTGAGTCTCTGAGCAGTGGTTCACCTTAGTTCCAATGAGTCTCCGGTCTCTGCTCCCATAGGACTGGGGTTACAGAGATATGTGGCCACACCCGACTGTTGGTATGAGTTTTTGGGTCTTGAATTCAGGCTGTCTCAAGCCCCCATGCTTGTAGTAAGTCCTCTGACCCTCTGAGCCACCTCTCCAGTCCTGGGCATCATTTGTGCAGTTGTTTCTAATGGGAGGAAAGGTTTATTTCAGGCTTAGTTTCCAGTGGAAGTTTCATCATGGTGGGGGAAGCTGGCTCACATAATCATACATCAAACATTTGTGCAGTTTTCAGCCACCTTTGTACTAGAGCTGTGAAAGCTGGTCAGGGCAGTTTACAAAGGAAATAAAAGTTCAAAAATTATATTTTCCTCTGTGTTAGTTAACTTGTTAGTCCAAGATTCAGGATTAGAACCTGGGTCTGCCTACATCACAGTAAGCTGCCCTAACCTTTGTGTCCCTGACCACACATTTTTCCCCCTGAGATCTCAAAGCTGATAGGTGTCACAACTGAAGAAATGAGACTTCTGGTAAAGAACATAGATCTCCCAATCTTCAGACTCTCCTATGCATGAAATCCGGTTTCCCCCTCTTTAAATTCTGCCCCATTTGTAGCTGTTTAAAATGTTTCCATTAGATATTTTGTAATGATTTATTTTGGGAGAAAATTGTCCTCTAGATAATTAACAAATGCATGCCATGTTCTCTCAGTACCATGTAGAAATAGACCTGTTTCCACATCCAGCTGGTGGAAAGTCCTAAGAATCAAGCCAATAGGGTCCTTCCTCCCTTTCTGGGTACTTTCCATCAACTTTCTGCCTTCAAGACTGAGCATGTGAGCCACCTTCTGGGTGGCACCTTCCGACAGAGCAGGAACATCCTGGGGACCTGGGGCATGGCACCACGTGGGGTAAGTATCCTAAATATCATGAAGGAGAGGATTAGGAGGCCTGCCCTGTTTTCTTTGTAGACCTGCCACTTTGGTAGCACAGCCATTGGAACCGGGCCATTTCCCCCAGAACATTTTAATCGGCTGAGTCATGCAGTCCATTGCCTGAGCCTGATGACAGAGCAGAGTGAACCGTCTTCTCTTTCAAGGCTGATAAGATGCTATCTTTGATCTTAAGCAGCAGGGCTCACTCTCAATCAATTTCTTCTCTTGGGACCTCAGTCCTCTGTGAGGAAACTTGATCCAATCTAGATTGTCTCTGAGTTCTTTTTTTTTTTAATTTTTAAAAGTGTTTTATTTATTCATTTTCAAGCAGAGATAGATAGATAGATAGATAGATAGAGAGAGAGCACCAGGGCCCCCACTTGTATGGCTTATGTGGGTACTGGGGAATTGAACCCAGGGCCTTGGGCACTGGAGGCAAGTGCCTTAACCCCTGAGTCATCTCTCCAGCCCTGTCTCTGAGTTCTTTTGGATCCTTAAAGCACATTGATTGGACGCTTCATGATTACAGGAGCCTCTAGAACAGGTATAATCATTATTGTCTCCATTTTACAGGTGGGGAAACCTAAGGGCGGAGCCCCCAGAAAATACCTTGATTTTTTTTTTCCGAGGTAGGGTCTTTATGATTGTAAGGCATATAGCTGTCTCCCTAGCCTTGTGTCATTATTGAGAGAGGAAAAAAGTATCACAATCATTCCAAGTATCTATCCTACATACATTTTGATATTTGTTTGTAGTTTTATTTCTAAACAGTGTTTGCCTTTGAGATTATGTATCACCATGTTTATGCATTTTAATTATTTTAGTTATTGTTCCTGGGCTCTTGATATAGGGCAATTTTTTCTCTCCTCGGGGATAGCAATGCTGACTTTGGTGACTAACTCCTCTAAGATCTGAGTCACCGGTTCATGGCAACTCGAAGAGGTTTCAAAGATAATGATTTTTGAAGGTGACTGACCGTGTAGCAGCTGTAGGTCAGCGTATTATCCAATTCCATTCCTGGAGTCAGCAGTGACAGATGGCACCGAGCCACCACTGAGCTGTGACATGTGAGAAAAACAATTAAGGAGGTGGAAGCTTGGAGGATTAGTGGAATGAAGTTCTCTCAGGGCAACAGTGTGAAGAACAGGTGAAAGGTGTGACCAGATGTGGACTCACAAATCCACTCTTTTTTGCTCAGCCAAGGGTTTTGTTCTCACATAGCCAGCACTAAATTTCAGAAGGGTCATTGATTTTAAAATGCAAACGTTTACAACTTAAGGC
>PVHP010029196.1:0-22570 GCA_004024765.1 Zapus hudsonius
CTTTCCATGGGTACTGGGGAACCATACCTGGGTCCTTAGGCTTTGCAGGCAAGCACCTGAACCCCTGAGCCATCTCTCCAGCCATTTTGAGGGGAAGTTGCATTATGGCAGGGAAGGCATGGCAGGAGCAGACAGCTGAGCATCAACTTCATATGGAGGAGGAGGAGGAGGCATCAAGGGAGCTCACCTTAGAAGAGTGAACTTGGCACTGGCACAGATACCCCTCCTGCAGCAAGGCTCCACCAGCTAGAGTAAGTATGAGGCTTAGTCACAAACACGAGACTGTGAGGGATGCTTCCTATTCAACCCAACATAGCAACAAAACATTTGGGAAAAAAATGAAAGCTTTGGGTTATCCAGGTGATTGTTTCCATTAAAGTGTTCAACTTAGACGCAATGGTATTTAATGCATCCCCTCCAATTCATCCCAAACCACGTCTGCCACTTCTTTGCCTCTCTTGACAGAGCCAGCTACTCACTCAGCCCCTAAGATCTCGAAAAGGAAATGGGCATCCTCACCTGCAGCCTCCAGCTTGGTCAACTTCCTCCCCTCGCTCTCTTCCTGGGACTGCCTCTCCACTCTCCCCACATTTGGGATGCAAAGGGGGCTCCCAAAATAACCCAAATAGTTCTCAGACTTCCAGGGAGGTCATGGAGTCCAGAGGAAAGCCTCTTCTAACTGAACAAATGAGGGTGAGCGCCAAGTTTACTCAGAAGCTCCGTTCCAGCTGCCTGCAGCAGAGGAGGCACCCAGGAAGCTCCCACCGCCCCCAAATTGGCATTTTGGCACATATGTCCCAGACACAGCATGTTTTCCCAGGTTCCTCATCTTCCATATTTCACAGGGACAAACCTGTCACTTGAACCTTGGTGCCAAGCTATACCAACCCAGCTCTAAGACCTAAGGTGGGGGAGAGATGCAGACTGTGGCCCAGATACTGTCCCAACTTCCTCTCTGGCCAGGGCTGTTAGGTGGGCGAGGAATCAGGAAAATGGTTTCCACCTGGCCCCTGAGTTCTTAGGTTGATGAATGGAGTACTAGGAGGTGCCTAAAGTTTTTATGTTTTTTGAGATAGGGTCTCACCCTAGCCTCAAATTCACAGCAATCCTGTACCTCTGCCTCCCCACATTGGGGCAGAACTGGAAGTCATTCAGGATGCAACGATTGCTGAGATTGAAAGTGTGAACCACCACGCCTGGATAAGAAAGTTTTTACTGTTCAAAAGAATAAAAATTATAGACAGAAGCCTATAATTTAAGCTTGTTTGCAGCAGCTAAAGGCCCTGGCATGCCCATTCTCTCTCCCCTTGCAAATCAATCAATCATGTTTTTAAAAATATTTATTTGCAAGCAGAGACAGAGACAGAGAGAATGGGCATGCCAGGGCCTCCAGCTGGTACAAACCAACTCGAGATGCATGCTCCACTTTGTGCATCTGCCTTTATGTGGTTACTGAGGAATCGAACCCAGGTCGTTAGGTTTTGCCTTCACTACTGAGCCACCTTCCAGCCCCAAAACATGTTTTTTTTTTTTTTTTTCAATTTTTGTCCCTCAGAAGCATCAATCAAGGGATGAAGAGATAGCTTAGTGGTTAAGGCATTTGCCTGCAAAGCAGAAGGATCAGAGTTCGATTCCCCAGTACCCACGTAAAGCCAGCTGCACAAGGTGGTGCATGTGTTTGGAGTTTGCTTGCAGTGATTGGAGGCTCTGGCATGTTCATTCTCTCTTTCTCGCAAATAAATAAAATATTGAAAAAAGTAAAAGAATGTTGGGCATATAGCTAAGTGGTAGAGCACTTGCCTACCATGCATGAGGCCCTTGGTTAATTTCTAATACTACAAAAAAAAAAAAGGAAGAGGAAGAGGATGGCAAAGATGAAGATGAAGATGAAGAAGGTGGTAAAAAGAAAGTAAAATAAAGCAAACGGAAAAAAGAGATTTAAATTAAAAAAGGAGGAAAGAAAGAATCCAACTGGTTTAGCTGGGCATGGTGGCTCACACCCACTACTTGGGAGGCTGAAGTGAGATTGCTGTGAGTTCGAAGCCAGCCTGGGCTACAGCGTGAGATCTGCCTCAGAGGGAGGGAGGGAGGAAGGATCCAACCGATTCAGCTGGATAAAGTCAGTGGCTTCCAGTCTTATTGCAACCCTCACAGATAGCTACAGAAGGTTATGAAATTCTCGGTAGTGATTATCTACTGGCTTTTGTTTTTGAGGCAGGCTGACCTTGAACTAAGCAATCCTCCCACTTCAGCCTCCAGAGGACTAGGATTAATGGCTTGAACACTACACTAACATTCTTTTGTTGGTGCTGGGGTAGGAAACCAGGGCCTCAGGCTTTAGACCTGCAGCCTTGACACTATGTTCTCCAAGAACTCTCTGAGGAGCTGGACCTGGAGGCAGAGGTAGGAGAATTGCCATGAATTTGAGGCCAACCTGGGACTACAGAGTGCGACCCTACCTAGCTTAAAAAAAAAAAAAACCCGTTAGTATATCATTGCTGAATCTGGAGAGCTGAGGAGACTCCAATTCCATGTGGGATGAAGATTCAATTTCCCTCCTCTTGACCATAGTTCCTGTTTCCCCTTGCAAGCCTTCCCTCCATCCTGAGTATTAGCCAACAGGAGACCAGGAACAGAGAACAGACAGGAACTTCTGGCCCCTGGAGGATTTGAGGAGGCAGGCACGGCCAGCCTCTCCATCTCCCAGCTCCCTGTACAGACTGAACTGGAGGGTTGAGGCAAGAGCTACAGAAGCGGGTACATGACAGGGGCAGCCAGGCCCAGGCTCCTGTCAGGAACGGAACACACAGACTGAAGCCTGTGGGGACAGGCTGCATAAGGAGGTACTGTGCTGTGGAACACCTGGAGGAATGGCCCATCCCGTTCCTCTGTGGCCAAGGCCAGGGCTGATTCACCTGTGTGCTCCTTGCTGCAGGTGCAGACATAGTCCTAAGCTGCAGCTCCCCGCCAGCTTCCTGCTGCACCAAGAACAGCAAGCAGGAAGGGGAGAGGAAAGAAAGGGTGTAATAAAACCCCATACCTTTCATCTAGGCAGCCCTCATTTAAATTTATCAGTAAGCTCAATTCACAACACCGCCCCTCCCTTCCTCCCTGGCTCCTAACCAAATGATCCAACAAGGGTTCACAGAGAGGAGGCTGGAGGTTGGCAGGCCAGCATCTTCTTCCAGTCTGGAAGGGGGCATCACATTTCACACAGAAAGAAAGACACGCACCTGTTTCCAGAGGCTGCATGGGCTACAATGAGTCCCAGGTGTTGCAAGAAAGATAATTTAATGGGTTGAAATGAAATATCCACATTGAGGTCGCTTATGGAATTAAAAAGAGGTGGAGAGATCAGAAATTAACAAAAAAGACAAAAGATCTAGACAAATACACACAAGACAGTGCACAAAGGGGAGAGGAGGGACCCAGCACCTGGAAAATACGACCTTCCAGATGTGGGGGGGAAGGCACGACCACGACAGGGACAGGGAGGAGGAAAAGGCTGAGCTGCAGAGCCCAGGGGACCTTCTCTTCGCACGTTCAGCTTGACATTGAGCTTCTGGGTCCCAGGGTTTTCTGTGCAGTGCAGTGCAGTGCCAGTGCGACATGCCCACACAGACAGGTTGGCTCCAACCTCCACCTGCCTTCCTCCCTCTCTCCAATGCACAAACCACCCTGGGTTCTCCTATGCAGTCAAAGATGGCTACCAGACAGGCGCTCCCTTCCTTCCAGGGGCAGAGGCAGTTGAGAGCTGTACTCAGCATGCCGTGACCCTCTCTTGCTTCCGGCTACCTAGCCCAGAAGTCCTCCAGTGAGATTCCTCGGAAACAGGCACCAGGCACACCCCCTGGAAGGAGAGAAACCCAGTTACCTAAGGGTGGGAGTCCTGGCTCAAACCCCATCAACAATCCAGGGAGTCTGATGGCCTTTTCCCAGGGCAAAGTGAGGACAGGCTGAGAAAAGGAGAAAATGTGAGCCCGAGACCGGAAGGCAAGGAGGCAAGCAGCCCCAGGCCTCAGAGGCAGGAAATAAATAATGTCCAGAAGGGCCTGGCTCTGAAGTGGACCAAATGGCTCTCCTGTCCCATGTTTATGGGGTCATGGACCATTAAGCCAGCCAACCTACAGATGTCTTCATAAGACATTACGAGATTAGACTGGGGAGACCCTATAACTCAGCAGTGAGAGAGAACAAGGAGGGAGAATTGTAGGTAGAGCCAGGAGAAGCAAGGACTGGGTTCAAGGAGTCATCTCCGTGGGAGCACACCTGCGCCTGGCATCTATCTGTCCATCTTCCTCACTCTATCCATCTCCATCAGACTCAGAGCCATGTCAGATTTGTGTTGTTCAACAAATGCTTGATTATCCAGTAAACTAGCCCCAATTTCCCACTAGACCCCATCACACTAGTTCTCAAGTTTTGGTCCTCAGGAGACAAGATTCTTTGGTATTTGTGAAGCAAATCAGAAAGATGAAATAGTTACCTTTACAAATGCCATTTCTGTAATGACTGAGCTGATTCAGAGTGTGGGAGGCTCCCAAAGCCTCAGGTTCACTCTGAACCATCAGCAGAGCAGAGAAATCAGGCTGCAAATTTAACCAGCTCGGCAAACCCTGACTCTGCTGAAATTTCGCCACCCTGTGGCCATTTCTAGAAAGTCTGAACTAACAACCTCCAATCCTCACCCCTCTCCCCAGGGTGAGAGTTAGCCTAGCATGTACAAGGTTCTGGGATGGATCCCAGGGCTGGGGAAAGGGACAGGGAATGATGGCTACTGCTAACACCCCAGGGCCCAAATTAAAAAGGAGCGTAAGACCTGGAGCTTCAAACCATCACTCAAGATCCAAATTTGAAAAGCAACTGTTTATTAGAATCAATACAAGAGTATGAAAAGGGGAAAGAGGAGGGCAAAAGGGGACAGAATGAGGTCTGGAACGGATGTCAGTTATGGAAACATAAATGTCTACTTTTTAAACATTTATACTTAAAAGGCGAACATATATACAGACCACTTATCCTTTAGAGATCAAAAGCAGACATGTTTGGCTGAAATCGAACCAAGAAACAATCAAAACTCCCCTATAAACAAAAGTCCACAGAGAAGTCAATGTCTCACTTCCACTCAGACACCTGGCTACAGAATGTGACCTGTTTCCTACTCAGGATGGCACAGTGCTGGAAGAAACCCAGCCGCTTGGGTCTCTGAGATCCCATCCTGTGGGAAGCGATGGGAAGGCCAGTAGGCCAGGGGTGAGGCAAGGACCAGGCAGGATGGTCCTTGCCTCACCTCTGTGGCACCCCCAATGCCACAGAACATGGTGGGTGAGCAATAGGAGCAGAGGATGGAATGGGACTGCAGGGAGCCGGAACCTTGTGCTTTTTCGTGGGTTACCAACCAAGGGTCAAGGAGAGGAAAGGAAAAGAGCCCTACTGGGGAGAGCTTGGAGCTGACTGAGCCCCTAAAGTGATACAGAAAATAAGGCTCTTGAGCCCAGACCTGGGCAAACAGTGTCCAAGGTTTCTTCAAGGAGAGGGTCAGACTGTGGACACTGACAGGTGACAGGTATTACATACAGTGAACTGATGAAGCCCTGACAGAATGGATGGAACCCTCCATAGAATGCCCAATTCTGGGTGTTATACTCATATCTGGAAGAAAAAAAAAAAAAAAAAACCCAATGCAGCTCTGTTTGGTGGGGCATGAGGGGGCAGTTATGTTGACTGAACCATCTGATTTCTATGAGATGACAGAGGCTTAGGTATGGTGACCTAACTGTCCCGGGTCCAGTTTGGGGAATGAAAAGCAATATAAGTTAAGCTGTCAAGAGCTGCTTTGCTCTTGAGATAGTTCAAGTTGGCTCCAAACTCATGGGAACATGCCATGCCCTTCAACCCCAGCATGCAAAGAACACAGTTAATCCAAGGCTCTTGGGCTTGAGACCGCCTCCCTGTGAAGGTAAGACTGGAAACACTCCTGCCTTCCCCCCCCACCTCCCCGAACATCCCAAGTCAGTCTGGACTAATAAGACTCCAACATTCAGGAAACACTGTCAACATCTGAACTAGCAGCTTTGATGAGGGGTGGGGGGCAGAGAACTTGCCGAGGCCAATAAGTATTTCCGAACTCGGGGACCACTCAGTGAGGGCTAAAAAACTTCGGCTCAAGGCAGCCTCCCTCCATAGAGGACCCCTAAGAAGTTAATCAACTCTAATGTACAATGCCTCACAACACCCCTGTGAGGTAGGTCAGTATTATCACCCCATTTGACATATGGGGAACTGAGGCATTGAAAGGAAAGACTTGCCCAAGGTCAGCCATCAAGAACCAGTGGGGAGGTTGGCACACAGTAAACATCCACTCATCTCTTCACTTCCTAAAACATTCCCCTTCTCAGAGTGCACCTGGGATGAACCTCATCAACCCAAGTATTAACTGAGGACCTGTTATTTACCTAGAACAATGTGAGGAACTTGGAGAAACCACCTGCTTCTGAAAGTCACATTAGTGGATGTTTTGAAAATGAAATGTCATTTGAAACATTAAAGACATGAATTGCTTTGTTTAAAAACTCACTTACATGAAGAACTACGTCACATTGTTTGTGCTGAGTAACCCAAGGTAGCAGCAAGACCTACTCAGGTAGCAGCACTGCACAGAAAGGCTGGCTAGAGTCCTGCACACAGGCAGGGACCTGGGAACCTCCACCCTCCTACTGCCTGTCACCTCTCCCAGGATACCCAGAACACAGTAGCTTTCCAACATGTCTGTGTCCACTCAACCCTAAGAGTCTCAACATCTCTGTAAACAGCTCAGGATGAAGGTGGAAGTGGTGACCTCTAACTCGTCATGTGGACTCCCCTGCCAGAAGTGTAACACAGGAAACACATACAAACAACCCAGGTGGGGTGGAAGCAGCTGGAGCCTTCCCATACCCTTCAGTTTCACTCTGGATTCTAGTAAAAACCAACATGTCCCTCCCCTACACTGGGGGAGGGACACAGCCAGGCTGCCACTGGAAATTGGAAAACACTGACTTGACACTGTTGTTACAATCTCTTCAGGATCTTCAAGCTCAACACTGCTCTCACAGCAGCCAGTATAAAACTTAACATGTGATCAAAACTCAAAGGATGACTTACTTACAACCGTGCTCACCAGGGATACTCCATGCCAGGAACCATCCCCAGACCTATAGGTGATCACACAGGACAAATCCAGGAGATGGGACAATTTAAGACTGGCCTTCGATTCAGTGTGTTTGGCAACATCCCCTCGGAATGACACAGAGAACCATGCTCCTGGGCTGGAAGAGTGCTTCCCTGGTATGTGCAAGGCCCTGAGCCCGATCCCCAGTGACACACCCACAAGCTCTGACAGCTGGCATGGCAGGGCACACCTTGTACCCTTGTACACCCAGTGAGCTGAAGGTTGAGGCAGAAGTGTAAGCTTTAGGCCAGGCTGGACTGGAAAAAAAAATCTTAAAAATAGGCTTGGATCAACTCCTAGGGTCACACTTGCAATGCCAGGAGACATCACACAAAAACACAGAATGATAAAAAGTTCACTGCATTCAATTTGACCTAATTTCTTGATAATAGTTTCCTATTAGATTTTCCGATTAATACTGATGGCTCTTACCTAGGCTGTGATAATTGGGTTTTGATCTATTGTGACATTAATGATCACAATCAGTTGACTTTGAAATTGTCTTTAATTAATGGCTCTTTCCATGTCAGCTTTTGCCTCCAGTATAGGACCCACCCCTCCCCCACTACTATGTTTTAACCCTTTCTCTCACTGACCTCAGAGAGAACGAGCATTAGAGGATCATCTCTTCCCATAAAACAAGACTTTAAGACTGTTCTGGAACAGGTCTCTGACCAAGGAGCAGTACAGCATGCTCGATGAGATGAAGGCCAGGAGAAAAGGCAAGAGAACTTAGAAAACAACCAAAGCTTCATGCTGGAGGGGCAACGACAGGCACAGCAACTCTAAGAAGACAAGATGAGGTAGATTACAATTCAAGAAATCCAGCCTAGCAAAGAGAAATAAGAATTGCTTTATGAGGCGGTCCAAGGTGCTTCATTCACATTTTAACTTTGCACAAGTTAGTCTAATTCTAGGGAATCCAACTTCTAAAGCTGGTAGTTGTTCATTGTCCAGGCAGAGCTAAGTATCTCTCTCTCTCTCTCTCTCTCTCTCTCTCTCTCTCTCTCTCTCTCTCTCTCTCTCTGTGTCTGTGTGTGTGTGTGTGTGTGTGTGTGTGTGTGTGTGTGTGTGTGTGTGTGAATCATGGGTCAAAACAGAGAACTTGCTTAAATCAGGATATTTTTCCAGTGGGCTAGGCTTCATCCTATACTTGCCTTCACAGATTTAACTGGGAAATGCCAAGGTATGTGTATTTCTGAGAAAGGTTTCTACAACCTAACACAAGTCCCTGCCTAGAAGTCCTTTCCTACAGTGCTTAAATGAAACTACACTGTGACTTAGAGGTAGATGTTACAGTATTAACAGATATGTTTTAGGCTTAAAGCCAGCCTCATGATGACTTCTCCAGAAGGAATAAGAACTTGAAAAAGGTGTCAGCAACTCTGCTAAAATGTCCATAAATACACAGAACCCATAATCACGTAACACACAATTGGACCTGAAAAACGGGCAATGCTTTCTAAAAGCAAGGCCTGACTACAGCCCTAAATACTTTGGTGGGTCCAAGTTAAGACCCTAGAAGAAAAAGAGGTTCTCAATCCCTCCCGTTTTCCAGGAACGAGGGCATTCCTAACTCAGCTTTACTTGCTGTGCTAAAAAGCAAGTCTCCACTGTGCTCCAGGGCTGGTTAGCACTGGTCAAAGGTCTCGTTCAAATGGGAACCAAGTACCGGCATCCTACAACTCTAGGGAAATTTCTGTGATCCCAAGTCCTCTGAATGCTACACGAACATTCTGTCACTGAGCCACTCACCCAGCCTTCATGCTTCTATTCTATTCTATTTTTTTTTGTTTGTTTTTTTTTGTTTTTTCGAGGTAGGGTCTCACTCTAGCCCAGGCTGACCTGGAATTCACTATGTAGTCTCAGGTGGCCTTGAACTCACAGCGATCCTCCTACCTCTGCCTCCCGAGTGCTGGGATTAAAGGCGTGCGCCACCAGGCCCAGCTCACGCTTCTATTCTAAAGCAACAAACTCAACTTGTCTTTGCCTCAAAACCAGAAATGTGATCCCAGGCATGGTGGTATATACCTTTAATCCCAATACTCAGGAGGCAGAGGGAGGAGGATTGCCATGAGTTCAAGGCCAGTCTGGGCTAGAGTAAGACCCTACCTAGAAAAAGAAATGTGTATCTATTTATAACATTATACACCATTGTTAATGATCATCTCATCCCACACCACCATAAAAGTTGAGGGGCAAGGACTTTTTCCTCCCCTCTAAGACAGGTTCTCACTCTAGCCCAAACTGACCTGGAATTCACTCTGTTGCCCCAGGCTGGCCTTGAACTCATAGAAATCTAACCTCAGACTCCTGCTGAGTGCTAGGACTAAAGGCATGTGCCGCCACAACTAGCTTTTTTTTTTTCTTTTTGAGACTTGGTCATACCTTATAGCCCTGGCCAGAAACTTTCTGTGTAGCCCAAGATAGTTTGTGATCTTCTAGAGTTTGAGGCCAGCCTGGTCTAGAATGAGACTGTACCTCAAAAACAAAACAAAATAACCCACAATACGAAAACTTGTGATCTTCCACAGGGCGGGGACTTTTTGAAAGCATGTTTACCAGTAGATGAAGCCAATAAGAAAAGAGTCCATTGGCTCCAGGCCTTCTCCTTCTTTGCCTGCTATAGGTACTCCTGGTTTTATTCTAAAAGCCTGCACCAAAGGAATGGAGTCACAAATCCACATGGTCTTTTCCTTTAACCTGGTCTCTGAAAGATTCCTCACTTTAAATCCACAAGGTTCTCAGACCATCACAAAATAGCTTAGGCTCTCCATTTTGAATCCTAATAGAGACAATCATGTCTTATGCCAGAGTCCCCCCAGAACTTCAGGCCGGCTGGGCTAAACCACTTAGCCAACAAAATCTCAAGATGAAAATCCCTAAAACCTTCCCTAATGCCCAATGTAAGGAAAATGGATTGCAAGGTGGTTACAAGAGGAACATGGTGCCCAAATTACACAAGGGACAAACCTTCACCAACACAAAGTTGTCCACAAATGTGGCAGTGAGTCCAGGACCACCTACACTTTTCAGTGCCTGACACACCTCAGGTCCAAATGTTTCCAAAGCAGACAGACACTGGGTGGCCATCTGAAGAAGAGCGCAATCTGGCTCTCCAGACTTAAGATGGGTCCTTTCATTAAGGCTCGCCTCTCAGCAGCTGAGCTTAACTGAGGACACCCAGGGATAGAAAGACCTGCAAACACTGTCCTTGGTCAACTACTGGGAAAGCCCTACTAATCTCCACAGAAAAGGCAATCACTTCATGGAAGAAACTTGGCATTAGAAAGATGTTTGGAGTGGGCATAGTGGCACAGGCCTGTAATCCCAGCCACTTGGAAGGCTGGTGCAGGAAGACCCCAAGTTTGAGGTCAGCCTAGGCAAGTTTGAGGCCAGCCTAGGCAATTTCAAAGACCCTTAACTTATGAATTCTTTTATTTACTTATTTATTTTTTGGTTTTTCAAGGCAGGGTCTCACTCTAACCCAGGCTGACCTGGAACTCACTCTGTAGTCGTTCCAGGCTGGCCTCAAACTCATAGTGATTCTCCTACCTCTGCCTCCTGAGTGCTAAGATTAAAGGCCTATGCCACCATGCCGCAAAAATAATTTTTAAAAGGTCTGGGAGCTAGGTGTGGTGGTACACACCTGTTATCCCAGCACTTAAGAGGTGGAGGCAGAAGAATCAGAAGATCAAGGTCATCATCAGATATATAGAAAGTCTGAGACCAGCCTAGACTATATAATACCCTGACTCAAAACCAAAAAGACTGGGGATGTTAACTCAGTGGTAGCATCTAGCACGTGAGTAAAGCCCCATGTTATACACACACACACACACACACACACACACACACACACACACACACACACACTTTGAAAGAGGGCTAACAGGAAAAACAAATGCTTAGGTGTTTAAGGGTGTCTTACACATGGCTCCTAACTCTTCAGAGGGAAGGAAGCTCAGGAAACAGGAACAAATGCTGGAGGCCCAGGCAAACATCTGGCCTCCTCTGTGCTAAGGGCTGAAATTACTACTGGTGCCTCTGGCTCCCTACTCTGCTCTTGTATAGAGCAGCTGCAGGTAGCAAGGAGATAATAAAAGCTGTCTTGGCAGTGCTTAATAGACAAACATGAATTAATAAACTAAAGACAGAAAAAGAGCATTAAAGGGATGATAAACATCACACAATTCTGGGGTTATTCTGACTGAAAAAAAAATTTTTTTTCAATCAGAATTTAGCCAGGTGTGGTGGTGCACTCCTCTAATCCCAGCACTTGGGAGGCAGAGGTAGGAGGACAGCTGTAAATTCGAGACCAGCCTGGACTACAGAGTGAGTTCCATGTCAGCCTGAGCTAGAGTGAGAACCTACTTAAAAAAGAAAAATAATCATAATTTGATGAAAGTCTTAAATGTTACCTATTGTCACAGCAACCATACATCCCAGGCCTCTGAGGACCAGCCTTGTCTAAATTTTACTACTGAGCATATTCAAGCATATTTTTCACTTTTTCTTTTGAGACAGAGCCCTATTAAGTTGCTTAGGATGGTGGTGGTGGGGGGAGTGGGAATAACAACAATCCCACGACCTCAGACTCCTGAGTAGCTAGGATTTCGTGCCTGAACTACTACTAGACCTGGCTTTTTAGGACTTTTCTTAGTACCAAATAGTGCTGTTTTGTTTGTCAACATGTTAAGTTTTTGCTTTAACAAAGTCACAGCAGTTTTACATGCCTACTGCAGTGGGCTGTGGTTTTCTCTAGCTGGGAGTCAGGAGACTCAGTCCACCTCCTCTGGAGTTCTGGCCCACTTTTACCCAGTTCTGTCTAGCCCACTGATATCCCTGCTCACTTACATAACAAATCTGCTTTCCAACCATCCTTCCTTTTTTTTCCATGCTAATCTGATCTAAGTACCAATTATCCAACACTTGATCTACAATGGCATATGCAGTGTGAGGTGTGGGCTAGGCGCCCTTACCCACCACATTACCATTCAGAGGTCATCCTTGCTCCAGCCTGCCACGTCACTGTAGCAACAGCTGTCTCCTCAACTGTGCAGGGTAATTTCTGACATAATTTATACAATCACAAAGAATTCAATCAGCAGCTGAGCAGGGAGGCAATGTTAGCAAATGCTATGAATGGTGTATGATTTGCATATTACTTGGCTCATCTGTGGATGAGCGACTCCTCCATTCCCCTCATTACTATGAATAAAGCAGAGACAGTCGGATGCTCCTGGCAGTGGTATTTCTTTCTTCCTCAGCTCAAACCCCACTATTTCTGTTAGTCTTGGTTCTCTACAATAAATTTAAAAAAAAAAAAAGAATAAAGCTGGGCATTTCTTGAGGAACAAAGGCAGACAGTGTGGTCAGAAAAACCTCAAAGGATAAGAGCCAAGCAGAAGGAAACCCGAAGGGCAGTAGTTTGTTGAGTGGGAAGAGAAGGCTGTTGTCAACACGCTAATGCCAGGACCTGTCACTTTCTGAAGTGATAGAATTCCATGGAAATGTGTTTTTAAAAATTAGATAAACTGTAAGTTTCATCTGGGGTGGAAAAGGGAAGATCACTAACCCTTGGGGACTCTTGGTGGCAAATCTGAGCCGTGACAGCAGGGAGCTTGGGCTCCACTGCTGTATTTCAACTTCACATTGCAGCCAGCAGCTTCCCTCCAAGAACTCCCCCACTGAACACAACAGCACAGAAAGGAAATGTGGATGTAGTGAGGAATGAGCCGGGGCTGAAGCCTCTTTGGTAATGAGAATCAAAATTGGCAAGGTTGGAGGGTGCCTAGCACCTTGGCACAAGCACCAGGCAATCACTCACACCTACATAAATATAGTCTAAATATGAGGGACGGACATACACGCCACCTGTGATAACAAAGACAACTGTACCTGCACCACAGCGGACACTCCACAGTTAATCATCTATCGCTCCATGACAAATGTGATACGACTTACAAAAGCAGAATCTGGGATTGCTAATAACAACGCCCAAAGTCCTAGACTAATGAAGTACCTTGACACATTTCAATGTAAAGTTCCAAGTCCTCAAAAGAAAGAAGTTATTCAGGGAGGGTAGGTGAGGATGAACAAGGGTGGCCCAGGGGACCACATCAGGGACCCTGTATTCTCCTGGCAGAGCTAACTAAGGTTGGGAAAGGTGAAACAGTTGGACCATCACTACTGGCTTTGTAAAAGATGGTGACATCCTTCATCCCAATACATCAACCAAAGGCCAGCCGGCATCAACATGCTCCAATAACTAAAACAAAAAAACAAGATTTGTAACCCTTATAATAAAATCCCTCAACCCTAAAAGATCAAGACTCTAGTGATTAAAAGTTAACTGATCTTGAGGTCACAGGGAGCAAAGGAAAAGATGAGGGCAAAGGAAAAAACTGGGAATTACACACAATATGTAAATGCCTGGTCTTCACAGAGCTACACATATGAATCAGACCATCAGTTATGTCACAAGAGAACCAATACCAACATTTCTCCTGTGGAGCACAGTGATAAGCACGCTGTTTTATGGATGTGTTTAGGATAGAGGGGAGGGCAGGAAAGTGTACGTATTATATACAAAGCTTTAGCTTTAGCTCTTTGCAGTTTCTTTCTCTTTGTTTTCGGCATCCTCGGGATACGCATGCCACGTTAGTCTCTCTTCATAAAATGCTATCACAATCTGTGGACACTTCACATTTGCTTCTTTTGCGAGAACCAGGTCGGCTTCATCTGTATCTTTCCTGGAATGAAAGAATGACACTTAGAGAGGACATTAGGATAGAATTTGTCCATTATGTGACTGTTTAGAGTTCCTTATCACACCTTGATTGCAAGGAGAAAAGGAACTTCAAAAGGGCTGGAGGTTAACTCAATGGTACAGCCTTGTGTGTGGAAGGCCCTGGATTTGATCTTTATCCAAAAAACAAACAACAACAAAAAAAAAAGGAAGGAAGGAAGGAAGGAAGAAAGGGACCGGGTGTGGTGGTGCACACCTTTAATCCCAGCACTTGGGAGGCAGAGGTAGGAGGATTGCCATGAGTTCAAGGCCACCCTGAGACTACATAGTGAATTCCAGGCCAGCCTGGACTAGAGTGAGACCCTACCTTGAAAAAAGAAAAAAAAAGGAAGGAAGGAAGGAAGAAATAAGAGGGAAGGGAAAGGGAAGCAAAAGGGTAAGGGAAAGGGAATTTAGATGTTTATGGTAGGCTCAGTCAAAAAGGAGGAATTGTGTTGGGCTGGAGAGATGGCTCGTCGGTTAAGGCACTTGCCTGCAAAACCAAACAACCTGAGTTTAATTCCCCAGTGCCCAAGTAAAGTCAGAGGCACAAAGTGGCACATGCATATGGAGCTGTTTGCAGGGGCTAGAGGCCCTGGCATACCCATATTCACATACCCATATTCTCTCTCTCTCTCTCTCTCTCTCTCTCTCTCTCTCTCTCTCTCTCTCTCTCTCTGCTTGCAAATAAATAAAATTTTTTAAAAGGAGGAATTGTGATGTCCTTTAATCCCAGCACTTGGGAGGGAGGAAGAGGTAGGAGGATGGCTGTGAGTTAGAGGCCACCCAGAGACTACATAGTGAATTCCAGATCCACCTGGGCTAGAGCAAGACCCTCAGAAAAAAAAAAAAAAGAGGAGGAATAATAAATAAACTACTTGTTCTACTTCATAATATTTATTTGAGTGCAGGAGCAGGCAAAGAAACACAATCAAATCTACATTCAACAATTCTGTTAACTATTAAGTCAACTAAGCCAACTTCTGGATCACCTAAGTGAAGGGGTGGGTCCTAGTAACCCCCTGCTGCCTGGTGACCTTGGTCAGAGCTGTGAACTGGAATGGTAAGAAAAGACACTAGGGCTGGGGAGATCACCAATTCAGAGCACTTCCTGTATAAGCATGAGGGCCTGAGGAAGCCTCAAGATGCTGGAGCTCAGTCTCTGGGACCCACATAAGCAGCTGGGATGGCCATGAGCATCTGAACCCCAAGTCCCATAGGGGAGCAGAAACCCAAGAAGCTCACAAGGAAACAGCAAGCTCCAGGATTAATAAGAGCCTCAGGCTCAAATAAAAATAGGTAGAAAAAGAGGTAGGGGGATCGAATGAGTTCGAGGCCAGCCTGGGACTCCACAGTGAGTTACAGGTCAGCCTGGGCTACAATGAGACGCAACCAAACAAAGACTGGGCAGAAGAGTAATGGAGCAGAACACCAACTTTCCATTATGGCCACGGCAGGCCACGTGAGCATGTGAATGTTCACCCCCCACCCCCATATACACACCAGCAAAGAGAATAAAAAGAATGTAGAACTTTAGCTATAAGGGCTGGAGAGATGGCCCTGGCATGCCCATTTTAACCCCTATCCTCACAAAGAAATCTAAAACAAACAAACAAAAAACATGTAAACTAGGCATGGTGATGCATGCCTGAAGTTCCAGCACTTAAAAAATATTTATTTATTTACTTATTTATTTATTTGAGAACAAATGGGCATGCCGCTGCAAACAAACCCCACTTTGTACATTGGCTTTATGTGGGTACTGGGGAACTGAACCCAGGCCATTAGGTTTACAAACAAGCACCTTTTTTTTTTTTTTTTTTTTTTGGTTTTTCGAGGTAGGGTCTCGCTCTAGTCCAGACTGATCTGGAATTCACTATGTAGTCTCAGGGTGGCCTTGAGCTGGCAATCCTCCTACCTCTGCCTCCCGAGTGCTGGGATTAAAGGTGTGCGCCACCACACCCAGCCACAAACAAGCACCTTTAACCACCAAGCTATCTCTCCAGCTCTTTTCCTTTTTTGTTTTTTTTTTTTCTAGGTAGGGTCTTAGTAGCCCAGACTGACCTCGATCTCACGGCAGTCCTCCTACCTCTGCCTCCCAAGGGTTGGGATTTTTTTTTTTTTTAAAACTGGTAATTTATTGCTTTTCCTTCCAAAGCTTTCAGTTTAGAAAAAGGCAGTTCAGTTTATAGACTCTTTAGTTGAGGCTGAGGCCGAGGCCCATGCTGATGTTAGTATCAGTTCCTGGTGCCAGCCAGGTTCTACACTGTTACTCATCAGTCAAGTTACTGGAATGATATAGGTTTGGTGGGGTTTTTTGTGTATGTGTGTGGGGAGAGGGTCCTTTTTTGTCTTCCTGCTATAAAAATGAATTTTCCAGTTCCTTTCTGAAAAATAAATTGGTCAATAAATTCATTTTGCTCTGCTTCTACTTTTACACAAAGCTCCACATTCAACTCGATTCCTTCCTAGCTGCATCTTCTGTTCTGCTAGCAGGGCCTTCAGTTGCTGCCGCCGGCCTTCCCTCTGCTTAGCCGAGCACCCACAGCCTTCATGCTTCCTTTGCTAGGTGGTCAACAAGTTCAGTTAGACCACCAGCTATCTTCTGAAACTGGCCAATTTTGTTCACAAGTCCTTGCACACTTCCTTGAGCTCTATGGTCTGCTGGGTAAACTCTGGGTCCAATACCCACAGCTTGTCCACTTCATCACAGTGCAGCCCTGCTTCCCCCAGGACGTCCTTGGCCATAGCTGCCGAGCTGCCCCAGTGGAGCCCCACACATACCCCAGACTGCTGCTGCCCACAAGAGCTTCCCTCGCCCACTCTGCCACCGCCACTGCCATGGCTACAGGCTGGGATTCTTTAAATAACAAATTTAGCTGCAAATTTCTAATTATCAAGTTACAAAGCCCTACTATCAAGCATTAAAAAAAAAAAATAGAACATGCATCTTTAACCATGATTCCAAATAAAAAAAAGAATTCTGCTGGACATGGGAGGCAGAGATAGAAGGACTGCCGTGTAGAACTGAAGGCCAGCCTGGACTAGACAACATCTAGCCCTACCTCAAAACACACAAACAAACAAACAAGTCTCCTAAACCAGGCTGGAGATGTAGCTCAGTTGGTGGAGTACTTGCCTAACACGTACAAGGTCTTGGGCTCAATCCCCAGTGCCACATAAAAGAGCATTATAGCATATGCCTGAACCCCAACACTTGGACAGCTAAGGATATCCTTGCCTTCACTGCAAGTTCAAGGTCAGCCTTGGCTACAGGAGATAGTCTCCCCCACAAAAGAAAGAAGTCTGATTATTCAATTTATAGGGCAATTAGTTTTCTTTTTTTTTTAAAAAAAATATTTTATTTATTCATTTTCAAGTAGAGAGATACAGAGAGAGAGAGAGAGAGAGAGAGAGAGAGAGAGAGAGAGAGAGAGAACGAACGAGTACATCAGGGCCACCACCTTGTGGGTCTGGCTTATGTGGGTCCTGGGGAATTGAACCCGGGGCCTTAGGCACTGTGAGGCAAGTGCCTTAACCGCTGAGCCATCTCTCCAGCCCACAATTAGTTTTCTTAGTGACACTTCAGGTAAGCTGTAAGGGCCACATTACAAATTACTGTTTGTTCAAGAAAACCAAGTGAGAAGAATTTCTATGCTTTCCTCCAAGAGCCACTCTCTCTACCTGATGAAGAAACTCGTACTTGGGTTAGCATTGCCCAGCAGTAATGCCTTTTGCTGAAAGCATCTTTGTCTTTTCTGTGACATCCAGTGGTCTTTATCCTCAGCTCCTCTCCAGGGTCAAGGGTTCGTAACCCTGTGGTAAATGCTTCTTGTGTAAGCAGATGCTTAGGTCATGATGACTGTCCCAAGTTCACCCTTTCCTGATATGGGCTAACTCTAAAAAGCTAGAGAATATCATACATCCATTTCGAACCAAAGTTCCCATTTCAAATTGACAGCTGGTATAAGTTAAGGATCACAATTCTTAGCCTGGGAATTCTTAGTCTTGGCATATAAATTCAGGTCACTAGCAAAGAAACACAGTTGTAAAAAAAAAAAAAAAATTCCTCTTACCATTTCATTAGGAACATTAAATCTCCACAGGAATCTGTTGCACCAATGATCTTCTCCGGTTCTAGTCCTCTCTCAAAGCCCCGAGCAATATCATTACTCTGCTGTAAGTAGAAGAAGAAAGGTTACAGCCTGGGAAAAAGCATCAAAAATCCATTTCTAAGGTTGGGGAAGACGGCTCAGTGGATAAAGCGCTTGCCACTTAAGCCAGAGCACCCAAGTTCAATTCCCAGACCCTATGAAAGAGCCGAAAGCTGTGGCAAGCTTCTGGAGTCCCAGCACACTGATACTGCTCCAGGCAAGATGGGAGGCAGAGACAGGAGAATGAACACCAGAGAGGCAAACACAACCTTGAACAAGGTGGGCTGGCCAGGATAGCCCTAAAGTTGTCCTCTGACCTCTACACATGCTCCTTGGCATGTGTGCACCTGACTCAAACTCATACACAGGATGAAAATAAGCCACGGGTGGTGGCGCACACTTTTAATCCCAGCACTCAGGAGGCAGAGGTAGGAGAATCACCATGAGTTCAAGGCCACCCTGGAACTACATGGTGAATTCAAAATCAGTCTGGGCTAGAGAAATATCTCAATGGTTAAAGGCATTGCTTGCAAAACCTGACGGCCCGGGTCCAATTCCCCAGTACCCAGGTAAAGCCAGATGCACAAAGTGGCCCATGCATCTGGAATCAGTTTGTAGTAGCTGGAAGCCCTGTCATGCCCATTCTGTCTCATTTTCATCTCTTTCTGCTTGCAAATAAATAAAATTAAAGGGGGTTTGGGGGGATGACTCAGTGGTTAAAAGTTTTTAGCCAGGCATGGTGGCACACACCTTTAATACCAGCACTTGGGAGGCAGAGGTAGGAGGACTGATGTGAGTTCAAGGCCATCCTGTGATTATGTAGTGAATTCCAAGTTAGCCTAGGCTAGAGGGAGACCCTACCTCAAACAATAATCAAAAAAAAGTTCCTGCTGACTAGAGTTCAATTCCCCAGCAACAGTAATTACACAGGTAAATTAAAAAATAATTTATACTACAAATGCACAAGCCAGTGTGTGCTTCTGACTTTATGTGGGGAATTAAACCCAGGTTGCAACAAGAACCTTTAACCACTAAGCCATCTCCCCAGCTCCAATTTTTTTAACCAGCAAATTAAGACACACACACACAGAGAGAGAAAGAGAGAGAGAGAGAGAGAGAGAGAGAGAGAGAGAGAGAGAGAGAGAGAGAGAGAACACCTAGCAAATTTCAAAGATCACAAACACTTGCCGGGCGTGGTGGTGCATGCCTTTAATCCCAGCACTCGGAAGGCAGAGGTAGGAGGATCACCATGAGTTCGAGGCCACCCTGAGACTACATAGTGAATTCCAGGTCAGCCTAGGCTAGAGTGAAACCCTACCTCGAAAAAAAAACACTAACAGGCATATTCTTGGTGGAAGAAGAGATGTTGGCCTGCTGCCTTCTACTATAGATGAGCTGTTAGTATTAGATGATGGCAAACAAGCTGAAAATTCATGAGAAAAAGTGCTGAAACTTAGTCTCAGGTAATTATGTAAACTAGTAATGGCTCTGGTGAAAACAGAACAGTAAAATCGTATAGAAACCAGGTCATTATTAAAAACTTGTATTACAGAAGACAACAAAAGCTTATTTAGCAGTAGCACAAAAGAAAGAAAAAAAAAAAAAACTAAGACTTCCCCACAGAACAAAACCTTGAATGTCTGATTTTTCTTAAGATTGCTTTGATCTGATATTCACCTTACTTTCATCTGTGAAATACAAAAGCTTACAGGGTCCAGGTGGTCCCCAACTATAACCAGAACCCGCAATAGAAAGGAAATTCCAGGCATGGATCAAGAGGAGATGCTGGCTTTTTAAAACACTGCCTCTTTGGGGTGCTGAAGGGGAAGAGGTTCCCAGATGTGCACACAGCTGCTCACAGCTGGAATGCTGGCACAGGGACCAAGTCGTACATCATAGCTGGCGGCTGAAAACAGTTTGCCACATAGGGAGGAAGTGGGGGGAATGAAAGAAAAATGTTCAAGCTGCTGAAAGGAGCCAAGGCGAGGAAAATGCTAAAATCATCACACAGACAGTAATCTTAAATCAGGCGTAATGCAGACTAACAATTTCTTCTGCACTGGTTTAAGGAAGCATAATCCCTGCTCCCCCCACCAGTACCTTTAAAATATAAAACTACCTATCTTCCCAGCTGCCTACTTGACAGCCACCTGCACTACTGAGAACACTATCAGAGGCCCCAGATGACCATTACCACAGAAGGGACATATGAAGGTTGTTTTAAAGATCGGCAGCTCCAGAACCTAGCCTAGGCACGAAACTCAGCATTGGCCAGTGGCATGAAGCCAAATTACTCAGACTGCTCCTTTTAAAAGGACAAAAATCGGGCTGGAGAGATGGCTCAGCGGTTAAGGCACTTGCCTCCAGTGCCTAAGGCCCGAGTTCAATTCCCCAGGTCCCAAATAAGCCAGACCCACAAGTGGTGGCCCTGGTGCGCGCGCTCTCTCTCTCTCTCTCTCTCTCTCTCTCTCTCTCTCTCTCTCTCTCTCTCCTCTCTCTCCTTGAAAATAAATAAAATATTAAAAAAGGACAAAAATCTCAGATTGAGGAAATATGCACTATCATGATAAACGCCTAGTTAGAAGTCTTATACTATGTGGCTTTTGCTCTATTAACTAGAAAATGAATCAAATGACAAAAACCAGAATACAAAGACTAATAATCACACACACACACACACCACAGCTCCTTAGAAAAGGCAAAGCATTCTCAAACCCTTATCAATATAGTATAGTATAATGACATCCAGACCATTGCAGAATAGGCCAAGTTTTAAAAATAGACTTGTAAGAAAAATTAGGAAAACAAATAAGGAGACAGACACAAATTGAGAGTCTATTTTCACTTAGAGCCCTGAAGTTTTCATTCTTCCTTTGGTGATTTTTGTCAATCATATTCCTGCCCCCAACCCCACAGAGATCAAGAATCACCCACATAAGCCTTGACATCTCACCCACCCACAGAAATTCTCATTCAGCTGTCCTGGGGTTTTAAAAGCACCCTCCAGGCGGCTACAATGTGCAGTGAGGGTGCGGAGTAATGTTCTGGAAGGCCGGGCATTGAGAACAGTGAAGACAAGCACTGGTGCTACAAGATTCGGAAGTGGGCTTCTGCTTTAATTTCACTAAACTTGAAGTGCATGATATATCCTTCACCATAAAGGCTTTACAACCATGAAATAAATCAAAGTGTGAGAACTGGGAGTGGAGTGTGTGTAATATACATGGAAAATACACAGATTAAAAAAGGGCGCTAAACAAATTTATGTTACTTGCAAGCAAGAAGTCAGAAAGATAAAAGCAACTAAATCCATTCAAGTTGCAAAAAATACTTTCTAAACTAAACAAAGAGAATTAAAAGATGAAAATCAGCTTATTACTTGGAATGTATAGCTAGAATAAGATCAAGAAACAGTATAATAAACCCAGTGTGGTGGCACAGGTAAGAGGATCGCCATGAGTTTGAGGCCAGCCTCAGACTACATAGTATATTCCAGGTCAGCCTGGGCTACAGCGAGACTGTACCTTGAAAAAAAACACACACACACAAAAAAAGATAGATATGGTGGCATATGCCTATAATCCCAGCACTCAAGCATTGGTCTAGCCTGGGCTACACAATGAATTCAAGGCAAGCACAGGTTATATAGCACTACCTTGTCTTTAAAAACCAGAGGAGCCGGGCATGGTGGCGCACGCCTTTAATCCCAGCACTTGGGAGGCAGAGGTAGGAGGATCGCCGTGAGTTCAAGGCCACCCTGAGACTACAGAGTGAATTCCAGGTCAGCCTGGGCTAGAGTGAGACCCTACCTCAAAAAAATTAAAAAAAAAAAAAAAGAGGAAAGCCAAGCATGGTCGTTCATTCCTATAATCCCAGGTCAGGGGAACCTGAGGGAGGTGGATCTCCATGAGTTGCAGGTCAACCTGGGCTAGACTGAGACTGCTTCAAGCAAACAAACCAACCATTAAGTGAAAGAGAGGATAAATGCAGCTGACTTGGATATTTGGAGATAGCTAATTGTATGTCATGTGAATTTCACCTTGATTTTAAAAAGAACCAAGATAGACATAGTATCACATGTCTATATTTCTAGCACTGGGAAGGCCAAGGCAGGCAGATTAGTGGGAGGTCAAAGCCAGCTTGTACTACAAAGTGAGCACCAGGCCAGCCAGGGCTACATAGCAAAAACTAAAAACCGATCAACAAACACACCAAACAAAATAATATAAGGATTAAAAATAAAACTATCGGGCTGAAGAGATGGCTTAGCAGTTAAGATGTTTGTCTGCAATGCAGAAGGACCTGAGTTCAATTCCCCAGTGCCCATGTAAAGCCAGATGCACAAGAGGGTGCATGTGTCTGGAGGCCCTTTCTCTCTCTCTCTCTCTCTCTCTCTCTCTCTCATAAATAAATAAA
>PVHP010029197.1:0-22559 GCA_004024765.1 Zapus hudsonius
CATGCAAAAGAAAGGGGGGGGGGCGAGGGAAGGAGGAAAGGAAGGGGGAAGGAGAGGTGGAGGATCCAAGGAGGATGGGATGGGGTATGTAATTGTGCTCTCGAGTGTGCATGGGTGTGCGCGCGTGCGCGTGCACGGCGCTGCTTGTGCTGGGGGGGGTTGCTCCTTTTCTCTCTCAAACTCCCTCTCTCTCCTTTCATGCTCAATCCCCATCCATTGGCGTGTGCCAAGCCAGTAAAAGGGGGAGGGAGAAAGGGAGGGAGGGAGAGA
Source organism: Zapus hudsonius (assembly GCA_004024765.1). NCBI lineage: Eukaryota > Metazoa > Chordata > Mammalia > Rodentia > Dipodidae > Zapus > Zapus hudsonius. The sequence goes on from PVHP010029197.1 coordinate 271, forward strand.
GAAAGGGAGAGGGAGAGAGAGGGAGGGAGAGAGGGAGAGAGAGAGAGAGAGAGAGAGAGAGAGAGAGAGAGAGAGAGAGAGAGAGAGAGAGAGAGATCCACCTATTTGGCAAAGAGACATCCGCCAGCAGCCAATGGCTGCGTCCAAGGGGAGGAGGGAGCTGGGCGAGCCGGGAGGGTGGGGAGAGCCCCCGGCAGTTGGAGACCAAAAACAATTTGCCCAATCGACAAGTTCACGTCTAATGAACAAGCAAAGTCCAGTGGTTATGAATTTTTCATCCCAGACTCCCGCCCGGGTCTGTTTGGCACAGCCACCCAGCAAACTCAGTGGTGGTGGGGGGTGGGGTGGGGGGCTAGGATTGAAGAAGACACAGAATTTTTTTAAGCCAGAAAAAATAAATAAATAAAGGCCTGACTGGGCGGGCTGGCGGCTAGGCGGGAGCCCCAGAAGGCCTTGAGGAAAGCAGCTGCGCCTTCTCTCTGTGTTTGGGTTTCAGTCTTTCTTTCTCTCAGGCCCGGCATCCTCTCCCTTTTTCTGGTTCTAGGTTGTTGTGTTTTTTTTTAATGGAGCACAGAGGGGCGAGTGGAAGTTTTCCTCCCCAGCCCCTACGCAAGAGCCGGCAGAGCTATGAATAGAAGAAAGAGCTCGCGAAGTGTCCATGCCAGGCTGCACTTACAGAGCCCTAGGTCCCCCAGTCCTGGCTGGCAGCAGCACCCTGCACCCCAGCCTTCTCCCCAGCCCCCCCAGGGGAGCTCAACAGCCTCTCTCGGCCCACACCCAGCCACGCACGCTCCATTAGTGGTGACGAGGGATGCCAACGCAATGCGGCTCGGCTCGTGAAACTGCAACAGTTTATTAAAATAGCCTGTCACAGCAGTCCGCTGACAAGCTACACAGCCACAAACACACAGCCAGCCCCCAGCAGTGACGACCACCGCAAGTTGCAATCTTTCCCTTTCCCTCCCACTTGCCCTCTCCGCTCAACCCCACTCAAGTCCACTCAGACTAAAGGGCCTGAAATCAAGTGCAAGGTGCAAAAGCAAGAATCCCCAAAGGGGAGACCTAAGAAAGGGTGTAACCAAACAGAAAGCTGGGACCCTGAGACCAAGTCCGAGAGGACCTACCAGGGGAGCCCCTTCTGGGGGGGGGGTCCTCAGATTGGAGCTGGTGGGAGGGACACAGCCAACCATGCCTCGGGCCATGGAAAAGCTGTCAGCTGTCAGGAGACAGGAAAGGAAGGAGAAGGAGAAGGAGAAGGAGATGGAGGAGGAGAGGTGAGGCAGGGGGGCAGGGTGAGCCAAGCCGATTCCAGCAGTCCCCACCGCCTCCCTCCAGACTCAACACTCAGCTGGCAAAGGAAAAAAGGTCACTGCTCACTCCTGCCCCTTTCCTCCCTGTCTACAAACCCTGTGTGCCATGGCCTTTCTGTCTGGTGACGGAAAGGTTCCCGGAAGAGCCCCTGGGGTGTGTCCAAACAAAACATCCACCTCCTGGACAATGGGAGGTGCCACCCAGCACCTGGGACCCCATACCCTGAATGGACCACTCCAGAGAAGTGAGCTCTCAGCTGACCCCAGAGACCGAGGAAACAGTGCAGGAGGCAGGTGCCACGGCAGAAAGCCTCTCGGGGTGGTGTTCAATAATTCACGTCCTGTGAATAACAGGCTTTGGTCCAACCTGCCAAAGATGCTTAGCGACATAAAGTACTGAACCCTGCCTCTCCACCTAAGTAAGCAATTTCACTTTCAAAAGTCAGGATGAAGCCATAAAAGCTGCAAGTCAGTGAGTTCGGATTTGGCCTGGGGTTGGAAGGGGATGCTATTAAGGTATTCCGAGTACACTAAATATTAGGCAGAAAATGGCCAGTGTAGCTGGCGGATCTGCCTCGTTCCTTTTCACAGTCACAGCGTGGGTGGAAGAGGCAGGCCCCATCTGACTGAATCTGGATCCGGTGCACTGGTGGGCTGGAGTCTGGGTGCGGGGAGCAACAGTCCCACAGCTGGGAGATGACTATAAAATAATCCAGGGAAGTCAGGGAAGCAGGACGGTGCAGGACTGAGGCAGAGAGGAGGGGTCAAAGGTCTATCAAGTGACAGAAAGATCCGTGCAGTATGTGCTGGAAGCCTCCGGAACCCAGGCATAGTTAGTTCTGGGCAGAAAGAGCAACAGGTCCTTCCTGTGGAGAACAATTGTTAACTGTCCTTCTTTCGCCAGGGGCTAGAGAACCTTGAAGGTGAGCCGAGGAGCTCTGAGCAGCCTCTCTCTCTCTCCCACAGGGCCTGCTGGCTTCCAGTGAGCAAGCCATCCTGGTACAGAGGTTATTCATATTCTCCTTCTCCCCCTCCCTCCCTCCCTCCCTCCCTCCTACTCAGAATTGCCAGGGTTCCCTCAGTAGCACCTCAGGCACAGCCCCCAGTGGCCCAGTCGGTGCCAGCCAGCAGCCCAGACACGCCCTCCAGAGCCCCAGACAAAAGGGGACTGTCCCCCTTTTGTTAGGAGACAGTCAAGACTTTAGGTGAAGATTACCTGTCCTGCCCCAGCCCCTTCCTTTCTCCCTTCCCACCCCCACCTTCCTCTCTGGAGGGCAGACCTCAGCACCCAGCTGCACGAAGACTAGAGCTGGGACAGCAAAACTGCAGTGATTCAAGCTTTGCCAGGTCCGACTCAAGGCTGAGATGGAAGGAGCAAACTGGGGGACAGACAGACAGACCACTGAGGAAGAGGAGGGGGAGGGAAGAGGGGAATGGAAGCCAGGGATGCTAAGAACAACAAAAAGACGACAGGGGAAAAGGAATAGAGGAAAAGCAAGCAGGGGAATGGGAAGGAAAGTAATTTTTTGCCACTTAAAAGGAAAATCAAGAAGCTAGAAATATGACTTTTGAAATCCACATGGACTGTGGGTTTGCAGAGTGGAATTTTTCTGGCCTTTGTGTAAGAAAGGCCTCTCTTTTACTGTTGAGGAGACAGAACTCAGTGGAAAACAGCAACAGTTTTTCGCTGAAACGTTATTCAAATAAACACTTAGGCCCATTTCAGCCACGGCTGGGACACAACTCCAAAAAGACAGTCCAGAGAGAAAGAAAAATACAGGGGAGAAAGAAAGAAGAGCGAAAGGCAAATCTGGAGTGTGCGCTCCACTCGCTGGGCCCAAAACTGCAAAGAGACAAAGAGGAAGAGAAAGAAAGTGGCAGAGGAGGAAAAATAAGCAAGGGGGGATTAGGAAGGGTTCCAGGACAGGAGAGGTGGGAAAAGAGAAAATGAAAAATGATTTCTTCCTGTCAACTGAGGCCTTGTGGATTATTTGAGAGAAAATAGGAAACATGTCCAGTCCCTCACTGCCTCTTGTACATTATTTTAAAAATTCTTCAAGGAAACAAAATAATTTCCCCAGATTGATATAGCGATTTTACACCTGGTCTGTTCCTACCAATAGTGAGACTTCTAGAAACACGGGTGGCTGTGTCTTAGAACTGGGCCACTGTTAGGTGTTCTCTTTATCTTTAAAAATAAAATCCATTTGTCCCTAACCTGTTGGCTTTAGGGTCTAGATATATTGTTTTAGATCCTGGACATACCGGCCTATGTTGATTTGGGTAAGTGTACCATTAGCACACATAACTGACAAAACTCACATAGAAATTACCAGATATTTCAGAATCTATTTTACTAATGTATATCCGCAGGCTGGGTGAGAAAATCAGGAAGGCCACAAATAGAACCCTAATGAGTTCACCTAATTCCTGGCATTTTATAATTTAGCCTTGGTCTTGCATCAAAACGGGCAGCTTCAGAGCCTTGAGCTCTCCTATCTTGTCTGAGCCACTTAGGGTCTCTCAGAGAGCAGCTAGATTCTCAGGCTGGGAAGAGAACTGTGGACAAGGCTTAGGGGGGTGGTGGTGGTGGTGGTGGCTGGCAGCGGCAGAGGCGCTGAAGTGAAGGGACCTGGCTGCTAATCCTAGCAGTGGGTGAGACCTCCTCTGCGGGCAGGGCATCGAGAAAGGGCTCTGTGGGCCCCAAATGAAACCAAGAGTTTGGGAAACGCCAGGAATGGAAACCGGAAAATGCACTTTCTCAGAAGGCTCAGATAATTTGGACAAAGCGGGTTTTGGCTGACTCGGGCCTGTTTTCCTCGCTCAGGAGTGTCTTCAGGTTGGCAAAGCAGATTTGTTCTGTAGCCTTGTGCTGAGTCTCTGGGCCTGTCTCAGAACCAGGCCGTACAGTACACTTCTCTCCTGCAAACTGCCAGCACCTTCTCCTTTCTACAAACTGGGAGCTGTGGCCTGGGACCTGGCCAACAGGCAGCCTCATTCTGGCTCCCACCGCTCCCCTGCTGCAGGCACATATCCCCTCATCCTCTTGGCACAGAAAGAGCTAGGGTGGGAATGGGAGTGTTAGGGAGAGGGTCTATTCTCTCCAGTGCCCCTGGAAATTCTTTGGTTTCAACTCATCCTTTATGGGGAACGGGAAACAAAAACCTTAGTCTTTAATTCATTATTTAGCTTGAAACTTCCATGTGTCACCAAGACAAGTAAACACCGGGAAGGCCAGAGTCCTCCCCTCTAGCCAAGGGGCTGTGTGGAGATGGGACCCTTCTCTGAAGAGTGTGCAGTACTGGCCAGGGGCTTCAAGGGCAAGTCAGTGTGGGGCATCACCCATCTATTTGGCTTTGAAAGTGTCACCCCACAAGTAGGCCAGAAGAAGAGGGAGGAACCTCACAGGCCAGCTCCATAACTTTCTCTAAAGAAAGGAAAAGCTGACAAAAGGCAAGGGAAGGGAAGAGAGAGCAGCAAGGACAGTGAGATTTGGGCTTCGGAAGCGCACCCTGAACAGATCTGGAAGGTAAGAGAGAACAGCATGTCGTAACCAACCACACTAGGCCCTGTAGGCTCGGGGATCTCAGCAGTGACAAAACCTGAAAGGTGGTGGCCTTCACTGACTGCCAGCCTGCAAGAGCTTGGTCCAGGATCCATCCAACACTCCCTCCTTTTCTCTGCGGTGTTCCCCCTGCCAGGAGAGGCCAGGCTTCTCAGAATCCCTGCGCTGAGCCAGCCTGCACCACCACACCACCGCACCCTCGGCCCTGAGGGAGCCTCTTTCTCTTAGTTAGTTGCTGCAGCAACAGGCCGAGCCACAGCTCTGGGATTTTCACTGCTCTAGGCTTCTGAGGAGGCTGAGCCTGTCCTGCCTCACTCAGCAAGAGGCTTCCCCAAAATGTGTAGTTCCAGGAGCCTAGAAGGATGGTCCTCCAATCCCTAAAAAAATGGATTTCTCCCCAGTTATTTTATGATCGGGATCACTGTCAAGGAAACCCTAGAATCCTAATTTCCCTGGTACCTAGCCCCTGCAAACAGAGGCTGGCACCGAGACCTGGGGAGCTTGGAAGGTGCCCACCCTCTGCCGTGAGGGCTCGGTCCCTCCCGGGCTCCCTTTCTTTCTCCCCCTCTCTCCCCCTCTGCGTCCTCCTCCAGCTCCAACACAAACTGTTTGCACGGGAAGTCTCCCTCTATGACCCGATTCAGCACACACAAGAGAAAACTGTGGGCGACAGACCCAACGTCCTAACGAACTTGAGTTAATTAATGCTAAGGAAGAAAAGAGGCGCCCTCGCTCTGTTGAATCACGGTTCACTAGCCCTTTCAGTTTGCTGTGGGTGGAGGAAAAAAAAGAGAGGCTTTTTGGTTCAAATATTTTTGGGGGGCGAAGAGAAAACAAAAACATCCCAGAAGGGCCTTAGAGGGTGGAGGGCGATGGTGCCGCTACCTGCCCGAGAGGAGCCCAAGTGAAAAGAGGGAGCCAGCGTGAGGGCTCCCAACGGTCCTCCTGCACTTCTGGCTCAGCTGTTGGGGGGAGGCAAAAAGAGGGGACCGTCAATGCCTCTCAGGCCTGCTCAAATGAATGCCTTCAAAAATTATAGTGTCAGACTATAAGATGCATATATTTTTTATTCAAAAAAGTCCAAATCCAAAAATTCAATTTGAACAAAGCCATGAAAATGTTTTAACAGTACAGAAACTGAAGTATGGATGGCAAGCTTACAAAAAAAAATGTAAGTGTGCAGGAAAAAAAAAGAAGAGGTGACAACGGGGCGGAGGGGGGAGGGCAGGAAGAACAGCCACAATTTCACTTTCCAGATGTTGATAACAAAATGTAATTGGCAAGGAATTCTTTCTTACCACTTCTCTGGCTTTGAGATGTTAAAATCCACCTCTGTACTTGTGTGCAGCGGGCTGCAGACACCGTACACGCACAGACGGGTCAGGAGGCAGCGTGGACCACACGACCTTGAGCTTTTTTTTAAATCAACCCACTCATTTTTACAAACCCTCCTACCACGTATAGCTGGGAGGACAGAGCAGAGCAGGCTGTAAGACACAGTTGTTGTTTATATATACATTACTGTTGTTATTTTGTAATATACAGCCTGAACCTTTGAGGCTGGGGCTTTCTAATTTCGGGGACAAACTTTCAAGCAGAAGGGTGTTGAATAAAAAGAAGAGTGCTGCTCCTGGATACATTTCCACAGAGAGACACACCCATGGAACTCCACCCAGATGAAGAAAGCAATATTTCCAGTACTGCTGAACAGGCCTTAAAAATGTCAAATTATAGAATTCCCATAACTTACATCCTTAGGAATACCTCCTGCACACACCAGTGGTATCAAATGTGAACACCTAAGTACACACACATGCTGGAGTGTGTGCTACTCATGTGACCACAGAAATGTATGGTGAATAGAAGCCCTTCTCATCCCTGCTTCTGGGGGGGGAGAGAGAGAAAGAGAGAGAGAGTATGTGTGTAGGGGGGGAGACACAGGACCCACAGAGCTAAAAGCCTTCTTAGTGACGGAGGAGAGTAAAGCCCCTCTGTTTGCCCAGCTCAAAGGCACAGGCTGGGCCTGGGGAGCCTAGGTATGTAGGTCAGGAGGGAAGGTGACTCTGCTGACGTCTAGTTTCCTAAGGTGATATCAAGCACCACTGTGGGTCCACCAGATCCCTGCGGAGAGATGCTGAGAAGAGGGGACCCAGAAGGTGTCGGGCTGAGGGGCTGCCCTGGGGTCCTGGAGCCAGGCTTCCACTGAAGAGGGAGGCTGAACCTTTCCCTGCAGGGCTCCAGACCCAGCTGGCTCCCCTCTCACTTTCACTAGCACTAAATTTACTTTATAATTTTAAAATTATATTTTTTAAAAAGCAGGAAAGAGAAAGCACTGAAGGCAAAATACCTCCCACAATATCTCTCTAAGAAGAAAAAAAAAGTTTCTGCTTATGTAAAAAGTCGAATGCAAGGGATTGCTGAAAAGTCTGAGCACTAAAGAGCCAGGAAAATGAGAGAAACACGTTTAATTAAAAACACCTGAAGCAAATAAAGAACTAACTCCCTCTGCAGCTTGCAGGCTCTCTGCCGGCATGAGCCTCTGCAACCTTTCTTTGCCCACCTTCCTCTTCCTTTCTTGTAGTATCTGCGCCTTCCCCAGGCCCACCGAGGGTCCCTTTCCCTCCCAAGAAGTCCACCCCAGCCCTGCCACAGCAAACCTATGACCGGTATCCTGCTCTTCTCCCCAAAGCCAGGCTCTGTGGGCAGCAGCAGGGGCACTGCCCAGGGGCTGGATGCCCGGACCAGCCCAAGAAGGTAGCTCTCTCCCCTACCAAGGGCACTGGACTGCCAAGGCGGCTCTCCAGGACCACGTTTTCTTTCCCTACTGCATATGGGGTTGGGGAGGGGGGAAGAACTAGAAGGCTCAATTAAACATATGGGGTGGGGCCTGAACCCCTTTAAAGACACTTGCTCCTTTGGGGGAGAGGGCGCAGTGAGCAGCGCGGCGCTTCCCTGTACCCGGGTTTGACTCTTCTGCTGCCTGGGAAACCGTCCTCGCTAGCATCGGGGTACCGAGCCCGGTCCCTTTCTTCCTTTCTTTTTAAACGCTGTTCTGCAAACCAGGCAGTGGGTCAGGGCCCAGAGGCGGGGGAGGGTTGCCTCCGACTCTGGGAGAACTGCCTGCCGGCAGCAAGTTTCCCAGCTTGTGCCAGTTTGGGGATTTGCGAATCAGACCCGTGCAGAGGGAAAGGCGGGTGAGGGAGAAGAGGAAAAAAAAAAAAGCCCGAATTAAAACTAACCAGGTCTGCCGAAAAGCGCGCTTTCCGCCTTTAAGACAATGCCGAGGAGAGGAGAGAGGAGACACGGGTTATTTCTCACTCTTTAATTATTCCAATGCTTAGCATTATTTTTAAAAAACCACACACATTAGTCAATGATATATTCTACCCCTCAACAAAGCTAGTATTTTTCTCTGATTACAGACTTTGCGGTGGCGAACCCAGGCTCCAACGACAGGGGCAGCGCAGAAGCGCGCTCCTAAATGAGACACAATTTTATTAAAATCATAATAATTCCTTGCATTTCTATAGCTCCTTTTTAGTGGTGACACACTGGGGACACTCACATGCGAGCCAACTGCCTCATGCCTGGTTCTACTTAGGGAATCAGCAGCAGAAAGCTTGGTGGCAGGGCAGGCGATGGTAGCTAGCTCCACAGTATCACCTGCACCCTTATTTCTCCTTTTTCTTCTTTTTCTTCTCCTCCTCCTCCTCCTTCTTCCAGCTTGTTTCTATCATTCAACCCGTCTCACATGCTTCTTAAAAAGTAACAAAACTCTTTAGATGACAAAAATTAAAAGAGAGGAAAAGACTTGAACAGTAAGAAAGAAAAGTGTGGTCTGGGAATTTTGGGAGAAGTAGGGTGAGAGTTACCGCTGGGATGGGCCACCTGGTGGTCCCAGGGTCCAGCGTGTGGGGCTCAGGGTTCAAGCCACTGCCAGAGGCCACCTCCCCCAGAGCCTCTGAGTTGAGTCACATGCAATTGGAAAAGGAAATGGACCTAACACCATTAAAAGCAGATTTAGGTAATTCGGTGATGAGAAGCTGGTTTATGACTGCTTCGTAGGAGGCTGGGAGGCCCCGGGGCACTTTCTCTGAATATCCCAGGACAGTGCTGGCTTCGGGGACATCAGCAGACACCAGCTTCCTCCTCCAACAGGTTGGGCCAGGCTCTAGGGCTCACCGGTTCTTTTATCCCCCTAACTCTGGCCTGTTCTCCCCCGCCCTGCAACAGAGCTGGTAGCCACGGAGGAGGAGGCTCTAGCGCCCCAGATTCACCAAGTCAGCTCTGAGCAAGAGTCATTAATGGCAAAAGTTTTTTTGTAATTGCTTTTTTGGGTCTTTTTTCCCCCCTTAACCAGGCTGCACAACACAAGGCAATGCGTCTTGCGGGTTGGGTCCTGGGGGAAGCACGCTTTCTGCCACTTAGTCACATTGCTTCCCAGAGTTCGAAGACCAAATACACCCAAACTCAGCCAAGTCTGGGGGGGGGGAAATAAATAAACAAGACAAACATCTTCCCTGGTAAATTTCCCCACAACCATCGTGGTGGCTTTGGCTGGATGGCAAGACACCCGGCTCTACACGGTTGCCCAGAGCTGTCTTTGGGAGGTGAAAAACCCAGCATTCCCAAGTGGCTGGAGAACTGGAGCCACCAACACGGCGGCGGTTGGTCTAGGTTCTGAGCGCTTCGCTTCGGGTGGGCGTCAGGATGGATTCCAGAGGGAGACTGAGGCCCGGGAGGCCCTGGGCACCATTGCGCACACTTGGGGACTCCTGGCCAAGGCCAGGGCCGCCATGGTTAGGGCTGCACCTGCGTGGTGTGAGGCCCTAAGAGCACCGCGGGGACACTCGAGGTGTCTGGGGCGCACCCTCGCTCCAGTTTCCCTTCATCTGCAGGTGAGGTCTGTGGTCCGCGCTGCCCACTCTGCCAGGGGTCTCACGCGGAGGGTCTCCACTCGACGTTTAGCTTCCCGCCTTTTTGCCGCCGCTGCCGCCGAGCGCACGCGCAAGGTGGTGGTCTTGTCTTTTTTGCGCACTGCTCCCTGGCGACCCGGCTACCCCCAACCACCTCGCCACGCCGCTGCCGCCCACCCCATTGGGAGAGGGGGACTTCGCCAGTGTTCTCCACAGGGAGTGGGGCAAGGTGCAAAGGAAAGCCCGGGCCCTGGGCGGCCTCCCCACCATGCCTACCCACCTACACGTGTCCCTCTCCCACACGCCTGGAGGCAGCTGCAGCGGGGGAATGCCTCGCGCTGGGGCGCACAGACAACATCCAGGTGGGCGGCGGGCACCTGTCCGCCTGTCGAGGGCGCACTGCTGGGGCTGTGCACTTCTAGACGTCCTAGGTGTCCGCTCCACCCGCTGCGGCGTGTGCCCACGGGATTGTATAGGCTACATGGGGATGGGGCGGCCTGGCTTCTCTCCGAAGAGGATCCAGGGTGAAAAAGGGTCGTCTAAGGTTTGGCCGGCCGCACTGACACCACTTGGAAGTGCTGTGGTTGGGCACTAGGGCGCCCTGGGGCGTCTCCACCTGCGCTCCTGTTTGCACCTATCTTTGTTGCTGCACAGCCCACCCACACTGACTCGGAAGGTGGGAGTAGGGGTGCCCTCGGTGCCTTTACGCACACGCTGGGAGCACCTGCAGCGCAGCAGGAGTGAGTGAGCGCTACTCAGGGGGGACAGTGGAAATTTCACCCTGGGGTAGTGGGGGGCATTTAAATGGTTCTTTGTGAAGAACTGCTGGTCATAATTCTGGATTGGTTTAAGCACACACACACACACACACACACACACACACACACACACACACAGACACGTTTCTGCCCAGCCAGCACCCACCCCCGACTGTGTTTTGGGGATGAGCGCAGGATCCAAGTATAGTCTGGCCCTTCGGAGGAAGTCAACGGGGTGGGAGCATCAGTAATGGAAAGGGGGACCTCATCCCTCTTCATCCTCAAGTCCATGTCAGGCAAAATAGAGGTGTTGTACTGGGGGGGGGGTTGTGGGGTTTGAAGTAGGGTCTCACTCTAGCCCAGGCAATCTGGAATTCACTATGTAGCCTCACTGTAAATCTTCTCTACTGAAGCCTCCCAAGTGTAGGACTTAAAGGTGTGGGCCACCACTCCCGGCTTCAAAATAGGTTTTGCAGGTTTGGGGTGAAGCCTAGTTGGGGGAGTGGCAAAATTCAAACGCAAACATGGAGCATTTGGAAGGGCGAGGGGGAACAGTTTTTAAGGTATAAGTAAAATAAATAAGGAAGGAAAAGTTACAATAAACAGCAAAGGCAGGAGCCCACTGGACAGCGGCAGTCCTTAAGTTCTTCACCTATGTCCCCAGGGACATTTGGGGAGGCGGGTGTTATAAAAGAAAAGGTCCCTTCCTCCAACAACCTGAATGCTGCTTTGGAGCCAGGTGCCCTGGGCAATCTGGCAGGTGTGTGGCTCACGTGAAACACACGCGTGTGCAGGTTGGGGAGGTGCGTGCCCATGGGTCTGGAGCTACAGGCATGGGCACTAGCAGCCTATGCATGGAGGCGCATTGTAGAACATATGCTAGGAACACCAATCTATGCACAAGCAGTGGAGAGCTTGCTTGTGTGTGGGCCTCCATCTGAGGCTGGACAAGAGTTTGTTCAGGGGTGTGTTCATGCCCTAGTATGACAGGCTGGATGTGCCTGGATCACTTGGGATCACGGTGGTAGGCACAAGCAAGGGTGTCCTGGATGCCTAGGTTAGGAACACAGAGCTGGCTGTTACTTCAATGTGCGTGTGGGTAGCCCAAGTGAGCTCCAGGCCTGTGTGCAGGTCCCAGGTCTGAGCGTCTAGCTCTCTAGTTGTGGCCACGTGTGCCCTGGCCACCTTAGGGACCCCGCCGAGCCGGATCTGGGCTCAAAGCAGGCCAAGGGACAGGGAGGGCAGCCATCCCCCACTCCCCACGGGCCTCAGCGGGATGGCGTTGGAGCTGTGTTGGTTTTGGCTGAGGCTACTCCAATGGGGGAAACCCCTGGGAGCAGAAGGGGGTGGAACAAAGAAGGGGAAAGCTGGGAAGAAGGCTGGGAAGGAGAGGAAGCGCCCAGGAACTCCGGAGGGCCCCTGGGGTAGAGGTGTAAAAGCCAGGAGAGAGCAGGCCTGGCCTGGAACCCAGGGTTGTGAAGCCCAGAGGCCTCCCTTACCCACATGAACTGGGGCAGACAGCTTCAAGCCCTCCTTGAGGACCTGAGCCCCAGACTGCCTATGGAACCCTTGCAGGGACCATTGGGGGCCACCTGGAGAACCCAGCCTAGCCACTGGGCACTATACCTTGGACCCTCAAATCCTGAGCCCATGGTACATGAGGTAGCCCTCTGATAACCCTCTCCCTCGCTTTTTATTGTTTTTTATTTTGTTTTTTGAAGTAGGATCTCAATCTAGCCCAGGCTGCCCTGGAATTCACTATTATAGTCTCAGGCTGGCTTTGAACTCACAGAGACCCTCCTACCTCTACCTCCTGAGTGCTGGGATTAAGAGCATGCACCACCATGCCCAGCAGTATTTTTAAATTTTAAAAATTTATTTGCAAGCAGAAAGAGAGAGAGCAAAAATAGGCAGACCAGGGCCTCTTGCCGTTAAACTCCAGATACTGTGCCACCTTCTGCATCTCGCTTTACATGGGTCTGGGGAATTGAACCCGAGCCAGCAGGCTTTGAAAGCAGGTGACTTTAACTGCTGAGCCATCTCCTCACCCCTGTTTTGGGGTACTCAAATATTGCGACAAGGTCTCGCTCTATAGTCTAAGGTAGCCTGGAAGTCACTAGGTATCCTAGGCTGGCCTTTAACATGTGGTGGTCCTCTGGCCGCTGTCTCCCTAATGCTGGGGTTACAGTTATGAGCCCCTTGCTTTATACCCAATGGGTTTTTTGTACCCACCAGCATCCCATTTGGAACCAATAAAGATTTGGGGTGGAAGGATGCCTTGATTTCCTCCAGCCACGGACAGACAGTTTGAACTTGCTTAAGCAAGAGACACAGGCTCTGTTTCATGTCCAAACCACTGGAACCTAACTTTTCCCACCCAGGAAATGGGAAGAGAATTCCCATGGTGGGGGGAGTCTGGGTGCAGGAGGGAGGTTGACCTGTTTAAGTCATGCTTTCCACTGGGGACCTGGTTAATTCCTATCACCCCCTTCCTTAGCTCCATGACCTTGGCACTTGACCTCATGGCCTTATTTCCTCTGTCTGTAAAACAGGTTACTCATACCTGCCTTGTGTTGAAAGGGTTAGAGGAGGTCACAGATACCCGCTTACATGCCCACCCCCTGCCCCAGGGTAACTGCTCTGGAGACTGGTCGGTAGTAGCTGTTATTTTGATTGTGAGGAATCTATTGCAGTGACAAGCTGTGACTCTTGGTGTGATCCTATAAGGCTGGCTGTGTGTGTGGCTGTGGCTGTGCCGCTCTGTGTGTGTGTGTGTGTGTGTGTGTGTACGCGTGCGCGCGTGTGCGTGTGACAGGTTGTGTGTGAGACTGTGCATGGACGACAGATTGTGCCGGTGTGCGGCAGTGCCTGTGACAGGCTGTCACCGCGCGACAGACTGCGGGTGGCGGGGTGTTGCGGGCGTTGACTGTGAGTGGAGATGAGGCTATGTGTGGGACTGGGGCTGGGGGATGCCACAAACCCACCTCATTGACAGGGTGAGCAAGAGGCTCTTGGTGTTTGGGAGAGGGTAATAGCCTGTCCTCTCCCTGACATTCCACGAGGCCCACCTGCTTGCAGACCTCGGAGGTGGTAGATTGGAGGAGCTTGTGATAGAGTCACCTCCTTGTCCACTGTCGGTTCAAAAGCCCAGTCCTTAGTTCCTTGCTGGGATTTGGGGAACCTGCAAATAACTAGGAACTTCAGGACATGGAGGATCCCAAGCCTGGTTGGCTTTGGGGAGGGATGCACACCATCCACTTCCCTCTCTGGTTAGGAAAACTGAGGTTGGAGAGAACCATCCAACTACACCTAAGCCTCAAAGACAAGAAAATACAGAACTCCAAGCATCAAAGCTGTGTCTCCCTGAAAGTGACTCAGGAACACAGCTAAAAGAATTCTGGGGCATGGTCAGGGGATACACGAACACACACATGGGCACACACATACAGGCTCTAGGCCTTCTTCGCATGTCAGTGTGTGTGTGTTGCATGTTACGTATGCTATGTTCCATGGTCGGTCCATAGCTATCTCTGATGTGTACGCCTCAGGTGAGGTGTGTGTCCTGTGTGTGTCTTCTCTGAGTGTCCGCTCAGGGCCAGTCCCTGCCACAGAGGGGGGAGAAGCATGGCAGCACCACCCCCCCTCCGAAAGCGTGTCTTTGATACTTGCAGCCTCGGCAGCGAAAAACAAGTTTCCACAGGGCCGCCTTGGGTTGAGGCCAGGCCGTCCTCAAATAACATTTGAAGTTACTTAGCAAACTTTGTTTAGTGCAGAGAGAGGCGCGGGCAGCGGGTTTGGGGGGGGAGGGCAGTAAACCGGTTCCTCCGAAGTCCCTTGTTCCTCTAGGGGCACAAGTGCCCAGTGCAAATCTCCATCTCACACAGTACCTGCTCTGGGAAGAGGAGCCAGAGTCTTGCTGCTGTGGAAGGGATGTGGGGAAAGAGGGGTGCTGGAACCCCATGCCCAAAGACGCTTGTTGCCAATCCAGGGCTTGCCCTTGGACATCGTGGCTATTCTGGTCTCCTGGTGGCCCAGAGGCCAACGCAAGGCCCATGGGGCTGTCAGAAATGGGAGGGTCCTCTCATGTGTTAGAGCCTAGCTCTGCTTACCTTAAGGCTAAATGAAGAGGCTGGTCTAGCCAGCTGGCTTAGTGCATGTGCCCACTCCAGACATGCGCACCAGCAACCAGAAAGCCCCTAATGCCCAAATGCCAGCACCTCCCAAACCCCCATTTCCAGGTCCCAGCCCCAGGCAGCAGAAAAGGCGAAAAAGCCAGAGATGGCAGGTTTGGAATTGAGGTTGGCGCCTATGGGAGGGGGAGGGGAGGAGATGCCGAAAATGATGAGCCATAGCAGGCAGAGGAAGGGAAGGAACGAATGAACAGGAAGATGGGAGCCAGGCAGTCATCCTCGCCAAGCTCCAGGCTGCAGAGGGGCAGCAGGCAAGGCAGCCAGGGCCCTTCCAGAGAGCAAGCATGGGGGACAGGCAGGGGGCCCAGAGGCACCCAGCACTCCCCGCCCCCACTGCAAACTTCGATATGGAGACTGGCAGCGGCAGCCGTCAGCTCTGCCCGGGCATGGGGTGGGGGTGGCGGGCAGGCAGGGGGCCAAGCCAAATGCCACCAGGCCAGCCGACAGCGCCGAACCCTCCCAATCCCCCAGTACAGAACCCTTGATTCGGAAGATTTGGGGGTAGAAAGAATCTGGTGGCCCCGGGTGAGAGTTGGAGGCTCAGCTGGCAAATCCAGGTCCCCCCAAAAGTATGGCAGGTCCCCAAGACTCTGCAAAGATGGTGCAGCCTGGTACTGCCAGGGTGACAGGCTGGGGTAAAAATAAACTGGGCCCATCCCAGGGAGCTAAATCAAGGGCCCAGGTGGAAGTGCTACTCTAGGCCACCAGCTGCCCCCGCCCCACCCCTGGCTCAGAGTGCCAGGGTTAAGAATTCTGATGCCTAACAAGGCCCTGGCCATCTTGTCCCCAGGCAGGTCTTAGGCGGGCACCATACAATGTACCCACCCAGATGGAAAAAGGAGGTAGCCTCGGATTCTAGGTAGATGGTGGAGATGACCACGTGAACCTCATACCCTCAACCTCCAGGCCCACAAGGGTGGGTGGAAATATACCCAGACCCCCTCTGCTAAGCCTGCAGCTGCCTGGAGGGCTCTACTTAGCTTTCCCACCGCACCTAGCGTGGCCTTAAGGACAGGACACTCCCTTGTTTATCGGGCTCACTGTCTGCCCTCCCACCAGGGCTGGCACCTTTGCTGGTTTTGCTCTCTGCCGAGCCCCCAGGGCCTAGAGCAGGGCCTGGCACCCAGGAGGTGCTTGGTAAATATTTGTCAAAGGAATGCACAGGCCCCCCGGCTGCACCCCCAGCGCGCGGGCTCCGGCTGGGTGCCCGGCAAGGTGTGGGAGAAGGTGGCCAGCCCTGCTGAGGTGAAGGCGAGCCTGACTGGGGGGGTGTGTGGAGCATTTGAGACCACTCTTGTTCTGAGCCCTGGACAAAAGATCTTTAGGTCAGAGTGGTAAGGAACATACAACCAGGGCAGAAACAAGATGGACCCGCCTGCAGGCACTCAGTAAAGGCCAGGGAGAGGGCTCAATGCCGTCCCATCAGCATGACCGAAGGTAGTGGTGACGAGAGGCTGCTTCACCTCCCACCCTGGCCCCTAGCTCTGCACACCCCTTCTCTGAGTCTTTAAAACCAAACACACTAAGCACCGTTTCAAGCATTTTCTGTGAACCCACTCATATTCTGTTATGGTTCTGCTTTCTTTCTTCTTTTCTTCTTTTTTTTAAAAAATTTTTTGGTTTTTCGAGGTAAGGTCTCACTCTAGTCCAGGCTGACCTGGAATTCACTCTGTAGTCTCAGGGTGGCTTTGAACTCACGGCAATCCTCCTACCTCTGCCTCCCGAGTGCTGGGGTTAAAGGCGTGCGCCACCACGCCTGACCGCTTCTTTTCTTTTTAAATCTTATTTATTATTTATTTAGTATTTTTGAGACAGGGCCTAGATCAGCCTGCCTCCCAAGTGCTAGGGTTATAGTACACTCGCATGCAAGCCCTGCTTTCTTTTAGTTATTGTGTGTGTGTGTGTGTGTGTGCCAATGTGCACACCCATATGTACATGTGCAGAGGCCAGAGAAAGGGGTCCTCCTCTACTGCCCTCCCGCCTTACTTCCCTTAGATGGTTTCTCACTGAACCTGGAGCGCCCCGTTTTTGTTTTTGTTTTGTTTTGTTTTAGTTAGACTGGCTGACTAGGGAGCCCCAGCAATCCTATTCCTACCCCACTCAGTGCTAGGTTAATAGGCATGGGGTGCTGGGGATCGAGCTCAGGTGTTCAAGCTTGTACAGCAAGCACTCTTACCCACTGAGCCATCCTGTTTTCTAAGTGAGGTCCAAGATCACATAGCTAATGAATGGCAAAGCCATTATTTTAACCCAAGAAGCTGGCTTCGCAGCCCCACTCTCCTAATGATAACGCCTGCCTCACACCGAAGGATTTGAAAAGACAAGCTGGAAGGTGTTTAGCTCAGGACGCGGCACAGCAAGCCCTTGGTAGACGTCAGCTTCTGCCATGATTTTTAGAATGACATTCACTTTGCTATTACTCTTGGGAAGGGCTTTCTCCCGCTCCTGTTCTGCCACCCAACTTTCTTCCCTTTCAGTCAGAAATGGGGAATCAAAGGGTAAAGACTGGGCTGAGGGGGTGTGGCTCAGCGGTACAGAACTTGCCTGGCATGTGCCAGGCCCTACCTTCTATCTCAGCACTGACAAAACAACAAAGGCCACAGGATTAGCATCTCACAGAAAACAAGGGTCCACGTCCCTGTCCCTGTCCCTGCTGAAGGGTATGGAGGCTGGGACCCAGGCTGCTAAGTTCAAAAAGCCAGTAAGGTTCTGGGCGTGGATGGGTATGTGGCCTCCCAGGCTTTTAGGTAAGCCAGGCCAGAGAGCCAGGATTTCCAATTCTATAGGAACAGAGCAGCGTTGCTGATGGGGATGTGGTTCAGTCAGCCAGCAAGGTGACTCTCACCTCTCCGCGCTGTTTCCAACTGGGGCCAGCTGTGGCCAGGTGCAAACTCATGTGTAGGTGTAACTCTTGTCCCTGCCTGCACGCCACACCGTTGGCATATATGCAGCGGCATATACGAAAATGCCTTGGTGTGTGAGTGACAGCCAGCCAGCCTCTGGCCTTGAGTGAGATGCGTGTGCAGTAGCTCTCAGTTGTTAGCATCACCTATGCCTGTTATTGTGTGGCTCTTTGCAAGGTGGAGTTCCCGTTCGCAGTGCTACTGACATTTGGGGCTGGAGCTTTCTTTGTGCATTGTTGCACGGAACACAGCATCCCTGGCCTCCACCCGCTGAGTGCCAGCAGCACCTCTTCAAGTCTGACAACCCAATACGTTTCCAGACATTTCCAGATGGGCAAATTCACTCCTGGAAGTACTGGGAGAGAAGCGTGTCCATGTGTCTGAGGGTGTGTTATTACATGCATGTGCTCATGCGTGTTCTCACGTGTCTGGCATGAGGGTGGATGGGTGTTTGAGCATGCATTTTTAGTATTTGACAGTCCTGTGTGTGTGTGCACGAACTGTGTGTGTCTCTCTCTCTCTCTGGGCCTGTGGGTTCTGTGTGTCCCTGTGTGTTTGGTGGTGGTAAGGCCCGTCTGTACTGTTTCATAGCATGTGGTTATGTGACTGTGTATCCCGTGGATCTTCGCCCACACATAGCTCCCTGTGTGTGTCATGCGGCATCAATGTGTTGGGGTGTGGCTAGGTGTCTGTAGGTGTCTGTGTGTAGGGGTGCATCTCTTTGTGTGTGGACGGCTGTGTATGCGTGCATGAGTGTGTGTTGAGCCTGATGGAGGGAGGTGCGGGTTGCCAGTGTGAGGCAGCGTGATTCTTTGTGCCCGCCTGTGCCAGTAAGAGTGTGTGACTTTGTGTGAGATGGACCCAGAATAAACTCCCACACCAGATGATTCCACTGAAGCTGATATTTGGACAGAACCACCTGGATGATTTGTGCCCCCCACCCCCATGCTCAGGCTCAAGAGATACCTCCTGAGGTCTGGGAGGGGTGGGTTCAGCGCACCTCAGAGCTGTCCCTTCCTCCATCTTGGCTCACACAAATTCAGGTGGGGACAGATAGACCCCCGCTCTTGCCTGATCTATGCCAGGAAGGCTGGCACTGAGCTTCAGCAGAGGGGGAAGGGTCCCAGGCGGTGGCAGTGGGCATTGCCCTCTGCCCAATGCTGGCCACCCCCACAGCTCCCCACAGGGTGGGGCCCAGTGGGGGGAGAGCTCCCCAGTGCAACCCCAGCTTCTGATTGGCTGTGCCGCGCCGCAGTGCCCGCTACCCGCCTCCCCTCCCTGGCTGGCGCAGCCACATCGGTAGTGATGGCAAATGCAACTCCGAGTTCTGGGCACAGCTGCGCCTCACTGAGGCCTGCCAGCCCCACCAGAAGCCAGACACCCCAGCTCTGTGCCCCGACCCCTCCCTGCCCACCCGCCCGACTGGGCAGCATAGCCACCATGCCCGCTGTCTCCTCAGGCTGCCAGGCCCAATTCCCCTCACCCCCTCACCCTCTGGGCCTGGGCCCCCCTGGCTAGGCCCACTCAGGGGGCCCAGGCCCCTGTAGGAGGCAGCTCCCACCCGCCCTCAGAGGGGCTCCTGGGGAGGGGAGGCAGCGAGGAAGGGTGGGGGTGGGAAGCTAGCCCTTCTTCCTTTAGTGAGCGCGCCCAGAGCTGGAGCCAAAAATCGAGGAGGAGAGATATTCAGAGAGAGCCAAGACGCGTTTGGCAGGAGAGAGAGGGAGCAGGAGGGGGAGGAGAGGAGGAGAGAGGGAGGAAAGAGAGAGAAAGGGGGAACGAAAGGGGGCCTCAGTTTCCAAATCCGCACCTTTGGAGCCTTGCAGGGACAGCGGGTAGCTCTAAGCTATGGGCCCTAGGCAGGTCTGGTGCTAAAGACTCCAGGGACAGTGGGTTCAGGCCCACAGAAACAGCCGGACACCCAGCTGGCCAGGCCAGGGCCGCCGCCACGGGCAGAAGCCAAAATCAATGCGCACAGAGCAGACAGAGGGAGGCCTGTCGGTGGCCCCAGCAAACCCGCACTCACCCGCACAACGGGCTTCTGTCCATGCCGGGCAGGGGCACAGGCCAGAACCACAGAAGGGCCACCACAGCCCTGCAACCTCATGGGAAGGGACAAGAAGCCGGCCTGCGGCCAGCCACTCACCCAGCTGCCATAGTGGGCATCACGCACAGTGCCAAAAGGCCAAGGGACACCTAGGAAAGGGACCATGTGGTGAGGCATGCAATAGTAATCACAGCGACCAGCCAGAGATGCACAATGACATGGGGAGGGTGGCACCCAGAGACTCGTGTTGACCCATATGTGGGTACATGTTGGCACCAACAAACACATGTGATACACCAATACATGCCTAGCTATGACCGTCAGTCACCCAGAAAAACCCATGTCGGCTGATTCATTGCTATAGATGGGACCCACGTCTCACTATGGCACGGTCACTAGAGCATGAAGCAGCACTGGGAAGATGGTGAGAGCGACAGGTACAACAATGCCCACAGGCTGGATAGGGACACGCCATAGAGGCCCTGGAACACAAAGGCCACATACATGGTAGCGAACACTCTGATGGTGCAGGCATCAAACACACAAGAGAAGGAGTGTGACAGCCCTCAAAGTCACATGCAGGTTGCGCCCAACAACAGTACACTTGGAGTCACGTGGAAAAGAACCCGTGCAGACTCATGAGGCCACACAGAGGTCCACGAGGAAGCGGTGGCGCTAAGGCCCAGTATGCTGATCAACACACAGGGATCTCAGCAACAACTCCTCACAGCTGTCCTTCTACCCCCTCACCCCACATCCAGAGTTCTGGGGATGGGAAAGTCCCCACCCCCACCCAGCTTTTAGGAGACAAAAGGCCCAGCACCATATTGGAGAATGAATGTCGTCTCCTCTGTCTTTTTTGGTACAGATGGCAGGACACTGCATGATCCCAAACTCCAGCTCCATACTGTAGGGGGGGTGGGGACGACACAGAACTCAAGCACCTCTAAAGATGGGAGACCTGCAGTCACACAGTGCTCTCTCGTAGCCATCACATCCATGCGCACGCACAATGGCCGCCTGGCCCAGCCAAGTGTTCACAAAGGCGCCCACACAAGCGTCCTGCCCCACAGTGGGACAGGATCATAAGCAGTGCCCATGTATACCTGCAGAAGTGTCTCTGGAGCTATAGGGACAATTCTAAGTCACCACCCTGAGTCACCAAGGCACTCTGTTTCGCTCCCATTTGGATGTGAATGTGTCCACATACTCCTCAGAGCCCCGAAGGAGTACCCGGTCCCTGCTGGACAATGTAGGGTGTCTCCTCACTGAACCTGTCACCTCTCTGTCTTGAAGTCAGACCCCACCGAAACGAAAAGAGGTAGGTCACAGTTAGCCACCCTCCCCCGTCCTTCCAAACTCTTGCTTCCTCCTCCAGGTGGTACACTTGGATCTCTATGGTGCTGAGGTGCTCTTCCTTGCCTTCCATCCCTCAAGAACATCCTACTCTCAGCTGGGAGGATCCAGGCGATGACAACCAAGATGATAATGAGGGCCACTTCTGCACCTGCCACCTGCCAAGTGTGATGCCAGGTAGTGTCACAGCCCAGACATACACTCACTGTTATTGCAGACCAAGAAGATCCTATACTTCACGGGGCAGGATTAGGAAATACAGAGTAGAAGTTTAAATCCCATGCTGGATATGGCAAAGCCTAGCCCTCATCCTTGACCTCCGCTTCCACAGCCTCTGTCTTGGAGCCCTGAGACCTATTCTAGATGCTCATTTCTGGCTCAGGACCCCAGGCTCCAACTATGAGAGGTGGTAGAGCACGGCTCCCACCCACCACATTAATCCAGCAGAGCAGTGGCTCTGAACTTGGCCTGGCCCAGCACCAGAACATCTTCCAAGGCCCCGTTCCAACCCCAGAAGTGGCCTAGCCTGTGCATCTCCCCATGTGCGTTGATAAGAGCGAGTGGTGTGTGCCAGGCTGGAGCCATGGCGAGAAATACACCATCAAAAATTATAGGCACTGCAGGGTGCCTAGAATCCCAGCACTTGGAAGGTAGAAACTGGAGGATCAGGAGTTCAAGGCCAGCCTCCAATAAAGATCACCAGTTCAAGGCCAGTTGGGACAAACCACCCCCATCTCAAAAAAATAAAACATAGCAAGCTGGAAGTAGTGGTGGTGGGGTGGTGGCTTACCCCTGAGAATGACCACAACTGTGAGAGAAACATAGTGAGTTTCAAGTCAATCTGGGATAAATAGCAGAACCCTGTCTTAGAAAAAAAAAAAAAACAGTCAGGCATGGTGGTGCATGTCTTTAATCCCAGCACTCAGGAGGCCGAGGTAGGAGGATTGACATGAGTTCAAGGCCAGCCTGAGACTATATAGTGAATTCCAGGTCAGCCTGGGCTAGAGACCCTACCTCAACAAAATAAAATAAAATAATAATAATAATTAGAAGAAGAAGAAGAAGAAGAAGAAGAAGAAGAAGAAGAAGAAGAAGAAGAAGAAGAAGAAGAAGAAGAAGAGAGGAAGAGAAGGAGGAGAAGGAGGAGAAGGAGAAAAAGAAGCACCAGTTAGCCGGGCATGGTGGCGCACGCCTTTAATCCCAGCACTCAGGAGGCAGAGGTAGGAGGATCACCATGAGTTGAAGGC